>QRFJ01005519.1:0-100308 GCA_006176705.1 Cocos nucifera | reverse complement strand
ATTGAGATATATGATATAGATCTATACTGTTTTGTAGATTTACATACAAATTTAGATCTAATCAAGGCATATTTTGCATACATCTCATGTATCAAATCATGCATGTTTTCAGATTAAATTATCTCATAATAATCTAAAAAATTAGATTTAAATTGATCAATCAAAATAAATTCTAATCTAGACAATTATGTAGAACTATTCTACAACTAGTCTAGACATGCATCAATCATATCTCATATGATATTTAAAATTAAATAATTTTTATTTGTTGTTTATCAGATGTTATTATAACACTTATAATATCAAAAAATAGTAAATAAGAAGATCTAAAATATGATTTAATCAGATTAAATCAAAGACATGCAAAACTATTCTATAGAACTATTCTATTCTAGAACTAGTCATGCATATCTTCTTAATCTTAGATCCAAATCATTTAATTTTAATTTTTCTAATTTCAGATCTGATCACATCTCATGTGACATCTAAAATCACTTTATTTTCTAATTAAAATAAAATTAAAATCAGATCTAAACAATTTAGAACCATGGCTCTGATACCAGTTGAAGGGAAATCCTGATTTCCCGGTCCAGGTTCGTCCAGATCTGATCAGATCAAGAGATATATTTCAAAAATTTTTTCTCTTGATCCCAATCAGATCTTGATATGTTTCAGATCTGATTCTTATTATTTTAATAAATAAAATAAAATAAGATAAATTAAATCAAATTTAATTTACCTGATTTGGGTAATCCTATTACCCTGTAGATGATCCTGATTGCAGCGGAAGGTTCTGGATCTAGCCACGCAAGCGCCTGGCCTCTACCGGTATCCACTCGGGTTGGATCTGGAGATCCTCTTCTTCTCTATCATGCCTCCAAAAATCAGATCTGGATCTGATCTGGAGGATCTTCAAAACTCCTTTTGAAGATCAGCAGTCGTCCTTTGCAGCAGTGCAGCCTTCTTCTTTTGATCGCCTTTCTTTTGATCTGGAACGCACCAACCTAAGTCCAAAACTCTTTTGGACGTGGAGAGGAGAAGGAGGAGAAGTTTAGGCATGGAGGAAGAGGGGAGAGGCAGCCTTGGGGCATGGGAAATCTCTATTCTAATTGCATTGGAATCTGAGTTGGGCGCAGGGTCTTATTTATAGACTAAGCGTGATCCAACTCCTCTTCCTCCCAACCAATCACAACCCTTTGTGAAATCAGATCTAAATCTGATTGGTGGGAATAGAGACCCCTGGATTCCTCCTTAGAGGGCTGCCTAAGACCAGTCAAACTGGATTCTTAGTAGAACTCTGATTGGAATCCAAAAGGGAGGTGGAGTCCTTGTCCAACAAGGACTCCAAGGCGCCTCCAACTTGGGCGCACGCCTAGGGTGGCGTGCGCCCTCCTCCTTGCCAGGTTCTGGTAGGGGGACAGGCCCCCACCAGTTCTCCAATAGGTGCGTGACACGTGGACAAAAGTCAAAGTGTCTATGGTCAACATTTGACCAGTCAAAGGTCAACTTTTGACCAAAGTCAAAGGACCAAAAATGGCAGGTGACCAAAAATGGCAGGTCATGTCTTATAAAATAAGACAACCTTCTCTAACTTGGACAACCTCCAGTTAGACCATATGAAGGCCTCTGATTGAGCACAAACTCCTTTGGCTCAGTCAGGACAACTTATTTGTGATAGTAAAAGAAGAACGTTAGGTTCAATCGAGTGCTAGCACGATTTCCTTGAACCTAATTGAATCTCATTCAGATCAATTGAACTAGATCAGTTCAATTGATGATCACCAGAATTCAAACCCTTGTTTGTGTGACCCAGTTAGGTTCAGTTC
This sequence comes from Cocos nucifera, assembly GCA_006176705.1. NCBI lineage: Eukaryota > Viridiplantae > Streptophyta > Magnoliopsida > Arecales > Arecaceae > Cocos > Cocos nucifera. The sequence goes on along the minus strand of QRFJ01005519.1, from coordinate 98,482 downwards.
TGTATGGTAATGGGATATGTCATGATCTCTATCATAGACATCATCGAAACTCCTTTCGATGGATCAGAACTCTTCTGATTCGAACAGCTAGAATGATCGATCATCTAAATCATTCTAATTGCTCCCAAAATCCACCAGTGACACCTAGCAGTATATGGTGGCAACCCATCAGAGCTGAATGCGAACCTCTTGGTGCAGCTACCTGTGTGATTAAGTTCTTCTATCTTGAGCCCCGATCAGATTAGGGTTAAGGTAAACTCGTCAAACCCTAGTCTCTGTCATATGATATAATCATTCGATTCGAGTCCAATGTGAAAATCTAAATAGAAACTCTTTCTATTATTTCACTCTGCCATGGCCATGGGCTTCAGGACTTGATTCTCATGATTATCATAGGGCTGCTCCTCTACCACCGAGGTAGATAGATCCCATCTTGATGCAATCCAGTTCCTACAATGAACATGCTATAGCCAACATACACCTCAGGGTTCCATATGGCTAGGAGACCGAGTAATGGTGTAGTCAAACTATAACACCCTCAAGGTGAACTGCCGATGCATCTCAGGTCAAAGAACCAGACACACTACTGCAGCATCGAGTCAGTCATTGACGAGAAGGTAGACTTCCTAATGACTACTCGAGGTGGTCACGCTCAGTGCCCTCGTTCTCTAACGAGTACCTGTACTTTCGCTCCGGTGTCTCCACACCGTAGACTCAAGACTCATCTACTAAAGAGAAGCGATCGTACACCAACCTTCCGGATCAATCACCATCCTCATGATGATCCTATGGTCGGGAGCTGTTTATGAGTTAATAATGATTATTCATGTCTTAAATTTTCAACTCTTGAAAATATGAATTATCATTACCATTAACTCAAAGGATGTATCACAGACACTAAATACACAAGTGTGATAGAAAATAACCCATTTTATTAATTATAGTCAAAATTACAATTTTGCCCCTAGAAGTGTATTACAAGTGTTAGCCAATTCTGACTTCTAGGGCACATATATCTAACATTTGAGTCAAATGAGAGATCAAATTTGGTATGCAAGCTTAAGAGATCTATTTATGGATTAAAGCAAGCATCAAGGAGTTGGAACATCCATTTTGATGAAATAGTAAAAGAGTTTGGTTTTATCAAAAATGTTGATGAACCATTTGTGTACAAGAAAACTAGTGGGAGAACCATAGTCTTCTTGGTTCTATATGTAGATGACATACTCCTCATTGAGAATGATATCCCAATGTTACAATCGGTCAAATTATGAGTATCAAATATGTTTTCCATGAAAGATTTAGGAGAAGCATCCTATATACTAGGAATAAAGATCTATAGAGATAGAACTAAGAGGATGCTAGGCTTGTCCCAATCAAGGTACATTGACTTAATACTGAAAAGATTCAGTATGGATGGGAGTAAAAGAGGTTATTTACCCATGAGTCAAGGCATACATCTCTCTAAAAAGATGTCTCCAAAGACACTTGAAGAGAGAAATAGAATGAGTTTTATTTCTTATGCTTCGACTGTTGGATCAATAATGTATGACATGTTATGTACAAGGCCTGGTGTTGCTTATGCTTTAGGCATTGCAAGTAGATTTCAAGCTGATCGAGGAGAGGATCATTGGAAAGCTGTCAAAAATATTCTTAAGTACTTGAGAAGGACTAAAGATATTTTTCTAGTATATGATGGTTCTGATCTTAAATTAGAAGCATATTCTGACTCTAGTTTTCAATTAGACCCAGATGATAGCAAATCCATTTCAGGGTATGTCTTTACTCTGAATGATGGAGTAGTAAGTTGGAAGAGTACTAAGCAGCCAACTATAGCTGACTCAACCGCTAAAGTACAATACATAGCTGTAAGTGAAGCCGCCAAGGAAGCTATCTGGATGAAGAAGTTCATCACTAAATTGAATATTATTCCTGAAATTAAGAATCCAGTACCACTTTACTGTGATAATACTGGAGCTATTGCTCAAGCAAAGGAACCAAGGTCTCATCATAAATCCAAACACATTTTGAGATGCTACCATCTCGTTCGTGAAATTATTGAAAGACAAGATGTAGTCATAGAACGAGCTGACACAAAGAACAACATAGTAGATCCATTCACTAAGGCTTTACCATTACAACTATTTGATCACCACCTTGATTATATGGGATTAAAATATAAGGATGATTGGCTTTAGTGCCGTGGGAGATTGAAAGGAATATGCCCTCAAGCCAATTAATTTTTTGGGCTGTTCTTTATTTTCAAAACTCATGTAATGACATTTTTAACAAATAAATAAAGGCATTTATTTCATCATATGTAGTGTCTTATTATTTATTTAAGATTATGATGAATTCTATAAATTAGGGCTATGGTTTTAGGATTATGATGAGATCATACCAGTGAGACCTAAAATCTTAAAACCCTAATTTAAATATTCCTAGTCAATGGGACATTGAGTTAGGGATCAATATTTTTTGGTAAGACTAGCAAATTCTTTGTATGCTCGATTGAGAGGATGATTGATCTCACAATAACTTATGTATGACACTAATACAAGAATGTGGGTGCTCATTAGAGAATGAGTTCACTGAATTGATCCAAATCGAGAATATCTAATGGAGTCTTATCTACATGTCAATAGATAGTTCTCATAGTGAAATTTGTGCATGTAATCCTTTGACCTGAAACTACCATAGAATCTTATATATATAAATCCATATTTTGGTTCATACTTATTCATGAATTAGTTATGTATGGGATGATCTGGATATGGTAGATTATATATATGAAGGTTGTGAGTAGGTTAACATGGAATCGATCTCTCCTGGTAAAAGGAAATAGCATCCTACCTGCTTCAAACAAATGATGATTCAGGAGGACTTTAATCAAAGCATGATGAAAATTAGAAATGATTTCTAATATTTCATTAAATGAATCATCATTATAAGATTGAAAGAGAAATGAATATGATATTGAGATTAACATATTTTCATACCTAGATTCATATTCAGGATGCAGGGAGATCGAAGGATCTAGTTGCATCATAATTTTCACTAAAGGATATTTTTGGTATTTCTATCAAAATTTTACATCTTCCAAGAAGTCATGATACGTTGCTAGACGTCAATCATGTCTTGTGAGTTCGATCAAATTAAAATTTTAATTTGATCATTAAATTAGAAAGTGCTCTAAATTAAGTCAAATTGGGTTGGCTAGTTTTGACCTAAATTGGTTTGGTTGAGTTCTATAAGGTCAAATCACACCAAGACTCACTGCTGGTTAGATGTGGAACCCAATGAGTCACATAGAAAGAGAGTTGATTAAGGGTTTAATTGGATTAGACCATGTTTGCAAGATGAGCATGCTAGCACATGTAGCAAACCATAGCAGCTAGTTTCGAATTGGATTCGAATCGGCTTTCGATTTGGGCTAATTAAGATCTGATTTGAGCCAAATAGGATTTGGTCTTGAATTGGATTAACCTATACTGATTGGGCTTTAGTTGGGGTGCCTCATATCTGAATCCCACATGCCAGAGAGTCTCTCTCTTGCGTGTGGGAAGTCTTTCATGCATTAAGAATTTTTGGTGCATGGAATTAGTTGGCGCCTACCTTCTTTGACTTTTTTCATTTGTTATGTTGCGTAAAAATTTTGAATAGGCATGGACATCTGATATGGGGCAATAAAGAGTCCTTCTACAAGTTAAAAACTCCATTTTATTTTTTAATTTTTGTCACCCAGGATTTTTTGTTGCCCAAGACTCCTTGCCGCCCAGGACTCCATGCTGCCCACTCCTTCTTGATGCCTCTTGGACCAAGTCAAAGTCGACTATTCAAAGATCATCTTCATGCCTTCTTGCTGAATGGGTGTCCTTTTTTAGAGCCAGTGGATGGCCCTTTTATCTGATCTAATGGATGAAAAGGGTGGCGCTAATGATGAAATATTGCGACTCTTCGTAAATAACTTACGTAGAATTAGTCCAAGAGTCCTTCTGCTTTAAGGCACCTCTTGGACTAAGTCTACATCTCATTATTTACTGATGAGGTGTGAGATTGGTTGAAGGGACATGAGATTTTTTTTTAAAAGGGTGCGAGAAATTTAGTTGGCACCCCTACGTACATTATAAATAGGGGTGCGCACCAAGAGTCCATAGATGTGAAAATTATCTTTCTTTCTTACAAGATTTTTTTTTTTGTTCAATTTTCTTTCTTCCCTTCTCTTGTCTAGACCTTGTCCTTATAAGGACAAAAAGTCATCTTAAGACTAAGAGATTAGGAAGGAAAATTAAGAAGACAAAGAAAAAGAAAGATAGATAAGGAGAGGCAAGGAAGGTGACATAAAGGCTAAAGAAGGTCTTGCCCTTTTAATTAAAGTTCTTATTATTAGTCTCTAATTATATAAATCAGAGGTGCTGATATCTTGATCAAGTCTCTGTGTGGATCAACGTTGGAGGGTGAACACATGGGCACCTGGTGGAAACCCTAACAGACTTCTACTGACGATCAGGATCAATTTAGGGTTTAGAGATAAGAGGTATGTTCTAATACTTTCTTTTATATTACAAATGCATGTTATATGATTTAATTGCTAATAAGGTGGTCCTAGGGTTCGGGTTTGGTTTATATGATTTCATTTTTTTGCTTTAAAATCCATGCTTCCGTCCTGTACACCAATTCCATCAATGATAATAGCCAGATCTTTATTCCTCATAATGCAGGGATATCATTCTCGATTAAGAGAATGTCATCCATATATAATACCAGAAATACAATCGTTGGACCATTAGCCCACTTGTATATGCAAGGCTCTTCTCTGTTCTTAATGAAGCCATACATCTTGATCATCCTATCAAAACGTATGTTTCAACTCCGAGATGCCTGCTTTAGTTCATAAATAGATCTTTAAAGCTTGCACACCTTAGACTCATCTATGGATATGAATCCTTCAGGTTGTACCATATACACCTCTTTTTCTATCTCTCCATTCAAAAAAGCTGTCTTCACATCCATCTGCCAGATCTCATAGTCTAGATGGACAACTATCGCAAGCATGATTCGAATGGATTTGAGCATTGCCACAAAAGAAAACATCTCATCATAGTCTATACCATAATGTTGATGATACCTTTTGGCAACCAGATGAGCTTTATAGGTCTTCACCTTTCCGTCTGTACCTTTTTTTTCTCTTGAAGACCCACTTACACCCTATAGGTTTTACTCCTTCAGATGAGTGAACCAATGTCCATACATCATTGACCTTCATGGACTTTATTTCGGATTTCATGGCCTCAAACCATTTCTCAGAGTCGGATCTCTGCATTACATCTATGTACGTGACAGGATCCTCATCATTCTCATCGAGTTCAACAAGATCACCATCCTAGACCAAAAAACTATAGTATCTATCCGGTTGACATGGTACTGTACCAGACCATCTTATGGTGCTGGTTCAATGACCTCCGGATTTGATCTAATCAAATTCAGTTTAGGTTCAGTTACTTGTATCGATTTTTTTACCTACCGAACTTTCTCAAGTTTGACCTTAGAGGCATTAGTCCCTTCATCTAGAAACTTCTTTTTTAAGAAGATTGCCTTAAGGCTGACAAACACTTTTTGCTCATCAACTAGGTAGAAGTAATATCCTTTGGTCTCTTTTGGATACCCTATGAAATAACACTTGTCAAACCTAGGTCCAAGCTTGTTTGTTACTAAACCTTTGACATAAGTTGGACCCTCCCAAATCCTAAGGTGCGAGAGTACTGGCTTATGTCCTGTCCATATCTCATATGATATTTTGTAGATAGACTTACTCAGAACCCTATTTAGAAGGTAATAGGCTGACTAGAGCGCATATCCCTATAAGAAGATAGGTAGACTAGCAAATCCCATCATGGATCGAACCATATCTAACAGGATTCGATTCCTCCTTTCAGACACACCATTATGCTATGGTATTCTAGAAAGAGTCCATTGAGAGAGAATTTCATTCTCTCCTAGATATGTCAAAAATTCGTTGGAAAGGTACTCACCCCCTCAATCAAATCAAAGAGTTTTAATACTTTTTCTAATTTATTTTTCTACCTCATTAGGAATAGTTTGAACATTTCAAATAACTCCAACTTATGCCTCATTAAATAGACATACCCATACCTCGATAGATCGTCTGTGAAGGTTATAAAGTAGAAATATCCATCTCTAACACTTGAACTCATGGGTCCACATACATCAGTATGTACTAGACCTAAGAGTTCACTAGCTTGCTCACCTTTTCCTGTAAAAGGTAACTTGGTCATTTTTCCAAGAAGACAAGACTCACAGATCGAAAGTGATTTACAATTACCAATTTCAAGAATTTCTTCTTAAGCTAACCTATTTATTAGTGCCAAAGGTAGACTTCTGATACATCATCTAATCTAAGACATTTATTGAAGGATTGAACCATGTTAACAGGTTGTGATAGCAAATAAATACCATTATTCAATTGTCCAACACAAAGTGTAACACCATTTAAAATGATATCACAAAACTTTTCTTTTATTAAAAATTTATAACTATTCTTGGCCAAAAGGCCTACAAAAATAACATGCAATAAAATTTGGATAGAAGTGACATTCACTAAGAACAACTTTATAAGAATTGATTACAAGGTTCATCGTTCCTAAAGCTAAAACTGGAACTTGTCTTCCATCTCCAACATTCAAGAATCTCTCGCCTTCATCAAATCTCCTACTGACCTATAAACTCTGCATCGAATTACAAATATAATAAGGGCTTCCAGTATCTAATACCCAGGCAGTAATATCACATATTAAGAAGTTGTAAGGTGTTATCATATAATTATCTTGCCTAATAATAGCTTGCTTCTTCCTCGATCTGTTTGGATCCAGGGAGGTAATGTACTGAGAATAATTCCTCTTCTAGTGCCCCTACTTCTTACAAAAGAAGCACTCAGCCTAGCTTTGGTCGGGGTTGCACTTCTTGGTCTGACCCTGTGCATTCATTGCGGCATGAGGCTGCACCCTTTTGTTCTTCTTCTTCTTATTCTTCTTCCCTTTTTTAAAGGGTCGATGACTAGATGAAGACCCTCCCACTACATTCACCATCTCCTTATGGAGCTGGTGATCCTTCTCAAAGTTCTACAGTAATTCCAATAAACCATGGTAGTTTACTGCAGGCTTTGTCATTCAAAAATGAGTAAGGAAGGGAGGAAGGACTGGGGCAAAGAATTAAGGATCGCATCCTTCCCGAGCTGCTCGTGTAAGAAAAAGCCCAGCTTGCTCAGGTGCTTAATCATCTCGATCATGTACAATACATGATCAGTGATTGAGGTCCCATCCCTCATTCAAGCATTGAAAATAGCACAATTAGTCTTATGCCTCTCAACGTTGTCAGGCGTGCCAAAGGAGTTATTTAACATTTGAAGCATCTCCTGAGGCTGGGCATTTCTAACCTATAGCTGAACTCGTCATTCATTGCCACCAACATGATGCACCGAATAATGGTGTAATCATTAAGCCACTTCTGGTAAGTATCTCGGACTACTCCTCTAGTGTTTAGAGCTCGCTCCTTAAATGTTAGATCAGTCAATACATACAAGATCCACTCATGCTCCAGGATGATTTTTAACTTTCGATACCAACTATCAAAGTTATGTCCCATTAATTTGTCATTGTCTAACAACGATTGGAGTGACAAGGTAGTGGTCATTTCTGCATTAAAAAAAACTAAATCTAATTAGTATATGAATTATTAATCCTAAAGACTTGGGACTTTAGTCTAAAGGTCCTCCTACTATTTTATTCAAACTCATAGCCTCTACCTTCAATTCGAGAAATTACTTTAATTTCTTAGTGGGTACTAGAATCCACATAGACTACACGCGAGCCCAACTTTAGTTGGTCAACCCATATGCATCTATGGGTAGGTTCATAACTAATTATTTCTTTAAACAACTTTTAGTATTTTAATTTTACCCCAGAAATCTAATTAGTAGGCTTTGACCACTACTGAAAAGATCTAGTTAGGTCCAACCATTAACATGACCATATCTGGTGTATCTGACCAATGAATGATCAAGCTCAACTTTGACTGGCTAACCTGACCACCATTAGAAAGACATGACCAAATCATCATATTATGAATGATAATTCCATTAGTCAATAAGCACTAGGCCTTTGGAACTCCAATTATTATTAAACTAATGGACTCATTATCACTCAACTTAATGAAAGGCTATGACCTAATTATCATTATAACTATTTTATTTTTAAGGATCTAATAATTTTAGAGAATTTGGTTAACTTATTTTTAAAAAAAGGAGAGAGAATTAACCAACCAAATTTGATCCTTCCACTGACTTCACCAAGGCAGATAAAAAAGAACCTAATTCAAGCTAGCATTATGAGCACCTAAATCAGTCACATTGATTTATCTAATTGATATGGCTGAGCTCAAATCACCAAGTGATCTAATCAAAATCTAACTCACCAGGATGGTCAGGTAAGTGAGATCAGTGGAAGGGATACGCCATTAACTCATCAAAGACCGAATTAGTGCGAGTAGCTCCTAATTAAAAATCATTGGTTTAGACTACCAGACTTACCTTAGACACCATTCAGTTTATTAGTTTTAATTTGACCAACCTAGCAATTTTGGATTCGATCGCGTAGCCATGAATCAAGTCCATTTGATCCTCACTAAAGACATGGACTTGACCAACTACAACTATTGTAAATGAGTCTAAAGAATCCTTGATCTAATCTAAATCAATATTTGGTTAGACTTGATCAATTACTCTAAATTAGTTTATTCTTTAACTAATCTTAGGTCTAACCCAATTAATGGACCTAATTCATCTAACCCAATAACCCATATTTTATGATTAATGACTTAGGATCTTTAATTCATAATCCTAGATCCTAATTCAACATACTTCATTCTTTATTAAGTTTTTGGGCTGAGGTTTGGGGTTTGTCATTTTAAAAATATTTTTTAAAATTTTAAAAGGTTCAATACAACTTAGCACTATTCACCAAATGGGTCAATCTATTTCAAAAATTAGGTTGGCTCATTTCATACACAGTACTAGTTGTAGGTGTTAATCTAGAACTATGTATAATAAATAAAAATCATGAATCAAATTAGATCTAATCTAAATTCTTATTCATGATTAAAAATTAAATCAAAACCATACAATCAAATCATAAAAATTATTAGATTAAATCTAAATTAGCACATACCAGGACAACCTACAATGTAAGGGGTAAATCCTATAGTAGGATAATCTACGATTCATGCGATCATATTATTTTATTTTTAGATCCAAAAAATTAGATTATTATTTAGATCTAATCTAAAAAATATTCTAAACATGCATATAGATCATATTAAATAACCTAGATGCTCTGATACCATTGATGAAAAGCAAGCAGGGTTTCTAGCTCTATTTTTAATTTTTTTTTTAAAAATTAATTATAGTAGAAATAAAAATAAATCTAATTAATTTATAAAGAGCTATAGATCTAATCTATAAACCATATATTATTAGGATCTAATATGATATACAAGCATGCTTTGAAATCTAAAAATAAAACAGCTGCAGGTAGTAAAACAATTTTACTAATCTACATGTTCAGAACAAGTTACCTTGCATGGGTAGACAAACTCCACAATTAAATCACCATCGATCTAATCATCAGGAAGATCTGATTATTGTAATGTATCCACATACATGTCTAGCCTTCATGGATGGTCCACATGAGGTCCTGATCCCGATCGGTTTCTTTCGAGTGCTAGCTCGACAAAGAATACTCTTGACAACTAGATCTGATCGAATAATTTTGATCTTCCTCCTCCAAAATTTTGGATACTCTAGATCAGTAGGATAGGTAGAAGAAAAGATTAATAAGTACTAAAAAAAATTTCATGAAGATCTGATGCTCAGATCTTGTGAAATCAAAATAGAAACCCTAGATCAAGATCTAGGACAGCACAACACTCAAACCTTGGTGCCTAGTTTTCTCTCCCAATTTTTCTTCTCAAATTTTTTTCTTATTTTTTTTAGGCTATGGAAGGGGTCATGAACCAGAGGAGAGGAGTCTCAAAAAATGATCTCACCTAGAAAAAACTTCAGAAATTTTATATAGGGCAAAAGAGTCAAGATGGCATGTGGAAGAGTTGGGATGAAGTGGTTTACTATTTGAATTCAAATTCCATTTGAATTCAAATTGCAACCAGATCAAACCCATCCATTTAGGATGTGAGAAGGGAGTGGAAAAGCCTTCTTTTTTATGGAAAAAAATTCACAAGAACATCTTTCTTGTGGAGAAAGAAAAGGGCACAAAGAGGGTGAGGTGGCACATGGAAGACTAGGTCAAACTAGTCTCATAATTATTCATCTAATTAAACCAACCCAATCTAAATTGGTTAGACCCAATTAGACTAGACTAAACCTAACTTATTTAGGATTAATTAGGCTCAATTAAATTTTAATCAAATCAGAAATTAAATAAGCCCACTCCCTGATCAAATCAGCGATCATACTTCCTCGGTGACTAGGTCATCCCAAAACCTAATCGGGTCAAATCCAACTGAATCTAATTCAATTGGAGTTGATATAAAAATAATTATTCAATAAAATTGAGTTAATTAGAGATCAAATCACTAATTAAATATCTCATAAATATAGAGTCAAAATTTAGTGGATATCCGGATAATAGAATTCCATCAAAATGAAACTCTTGATCGAAGAGTCCCAAACCAGTGGGACTCTTGATCCTGGTGTTTGAAACGAGTGGAAGTCATGATCACAAAGTCTAGACTCTTAATCACAGAGTCCCAGATAAGTAGGACTTAGAGTCCTAGAGTGGTAGGACTCTTAGTCGAAGAGTCCCAGTCCAGTGGGACTCTTGACCATTGAGTTCCAGTCCAGTAGGACTCTTCACCAGCCATCAGATCAGATAGGAACCTCTAGTGTATGTGACCCTGTAGGTACAAACTTATGCTGATAGCATAGAAATCATTTTCTATGCTAATCAAAGTGACCACCTAGTAATAGTACCTAACGTCCGAATAGGTCGAATAGTTACAATCGCAATATTCAGAACCTATATGAATATAGTTACCGCATAATTCATCCTATTAACCTCTATGTATGAGGATGACTCAGAATTAAACTATCAATCCTAAAAGATATATCCAAACCATGTCTCAAAGCAATTAGCCCTATGACTCCTCATTAGGACTATCCTAGTTAAGGATTTGCTAAATTGAAACATAATTGAACATAGCTTCTAAACCGGAGTGGTCAATTCCATCTTGACTCACACACCGACTTCTCAAGTACTTGACTGTGCCCAGAAACCTTCCATCACTGAATTAAAAATTTAGGTAGTCTGGCACCAAAGCATAATGAGTTACTTGAAAATCACTGTAGTGATCTTAGATCGGAGGGACACTTATATCCATATTTCAATTAGAGCAAATCTTGATAGTAGAAAAGCACCGAAGTTGGTCACGTTCAGTGTAGATGTACCCTTACATCTCACCTGCATGCCATACTAGTATCTACACACTCCTTAGTTAAGAGGACAATCAATCCATATGGCACACGATGACCTACACTCGATAAATATTATCGTCCTTGGTAATAACATATCATTTGATTGTGAATAGGTTTATAGACTAAACGATAAATCCTTCTTTGTCGATTCTAAATAGTCCTAAAGACATCACCACAACACAGAAGTTCATTAGAAGATATGAGATTTTATAATGATAAAATATCAAAATAAATTTTATTTATTAATAATTCATATATAAGTATAAAAAATAGCACAATCATCAACAAGTTGACGATTGACTTCGGGATACTATTCCCAACACTGATGAGTTCACCTTAATCTTGAACCTATCGGGGCTCATGATAGAGGAACCCAATCACATAGATAGCTGCATCAAGAGATTCATATTTGGTCCTGATGGATTGCCACCATATACTGCTAGGTATCACTGATGAGTTTCGGGATCAATTAGAATTATCTTGATGATCGACGATTCTAATTGGATGAATCAAAAGAGTTCTAGTCCATCGAAAGGTATTTCGATGATGTCGATGATGGAGATCATGATATATCCTATTATCATATAAAGCTGAACCTAACTAAGTAATACAAACAAGGATTTGAATTTGGATGTTATCAATTGGGCTAACCTAGTTTGATTAATTTGGATTAGATCCAATTAGGTTCAAGAAAATCGTGCTAGCACACGATTGGACCTGACTTTCTCCTTCTGTCACCTTTCTAGTTCATCATGACTAAATCAAATTAGATTTGGCTCATCCAAAAGTCCTATATGGATTTATTTTGGTCTGACTAGACCTTGTCCTAGCCTGATCAAGGCTTGTCCTAAAAGAAAAGGACTTGTCTTAAATCCCATAAGATGGGAATAGGATAAGGGTTGTCTTAACCCAATCTTGCAGGAATTGAAGGAAGGGGCGTGTGCCCCCTGGAGATTTTCTAGGAATGCACGCCCCTAGATGAATTTGTGAGGAAGAGAAGGGTGCACGCCCCTCCTAGCATGCACCCTTTTTTGGATAAGGTGGAGGTTCCCATTCAAAAAGGGTTTGAATGAGTCAAAGAGTTTTGATCAAGTTTTGATGAGATCAAAACTCTAGGAAGATAGTTCGCTACGCCAACACTCCATTCTTATCTTTTATTGGTGCCATTTTTCTTGAAATTTTGGGCAACAAAAATTTGAAGAATTCAGATTGAGGGTGTGGAATATGAAGGAGAGTCCTTGTGCTTTAAGCAAACTAGTTTCTTAAAGCATTGGGACTCAAAGGTGGCGTAGAGGTCTACTTAAAAATCCCTGCATCTAGGATTTCTTATGCTAGTCTTCTCCATGCCCAAACTTTGCAAAAATCCTTCATCTCTCATGCCCCTTCTCCTCCTCTTCCTCCTTCCATGCCCAAGGAGTTGGGTAAAAATTAGAGATCAAAAGTCGAGTCTCTGATACTGCAAAGGTTGTGGAATCAATTGCTGATCAAGAGACGAACGTGTTACCGTCGAAGTGAAGGGAAAATCCTGATTTCCCTGACCAGGTTCGTTCAGATCTGATCAGATCAAGAGATATATTTCAAAATTTTTTCTCTTGATCCCAATCAGATCTTGATATGTTTCAGATCTGATTCTTATTATTTTAATAAATAAAATAAAATAAGATAAATTAAATCAAATTTAATTTACCTGATTTGGGTAATCCTATTACCCTGTAGATGATCCTGATTGCAGCGGAAGGTTCTGGATCTAGCCACGCAAGCGCCTGGCCTCTACCGGTATCCACTCGGGTTGGATCTGGAGATCCTCTTCTTCTCTATCACGCCTCCAAAAATCAGATCTGGATCTGATCTGGAGGATCTTCAAAACTCCTTTTGAAGATCAGCAGTCGTCCTTTGCAGCAGTGCAGCCTTCTTCTTTTGATCGCCTTTCTTTTGATCTGGAACGCACCAACCTAAGTCCAAAACTCTTTTGGACGTGGAGAGGAGAAGGAGGAGAAGTTTAGGCATGGAGGAAGAGGGGAGAGGCAGCCTTGGGGCGTGGGAAATCTCTATTCTAATTGCATTGGAATCTGAGTTGGGCGCAGGGTCTTATTTATAGACTAAGCGTGATCCAACTCCTCTTCCTCCCAACCAATCACAACCCTTTGTGAAATCAGATCTAAATCTGATTGGTTGGGAATAGAGACCCCTGGATTCCTCCTTAGAGGGTGCGCCTAAGACCAGTCAAACTGGATTCTTAGTAGAACTCTGATTGGAATCCAAAAGGGAGGTGGAGTCCTTGTCCAACAAGGACTCCAAGGCGCCTCCAACTTGGGCGCACGCCTAGGGTGGCGTGCGCCCTCCTCCTTGCCAGGTTCTGGCAGGGGGACAGGCCCCCACCAGTTCTCCAATAGGTGCGTGACACGTGGACAAAAGTCAAAGTGTCTATGGTCAACATTTGACCAGTCAAAGGTCAACTTTTGACCAAAGTCAAAGGACCAAAAATGGCAGGTGACCAAAAATGGCAGGTCATGTCTTATAAAATAAGACAACCTTCTCTAACTTGGACAACCTCCAGTTAGACCATATGAAGGCCTCTGATTGAGCACAAACTCCTTTGGCTCAGTCAGGACAACTTATTTGTGATAGTAAAAGAAGAACGTTAGGTTCAATCGAGTGCTAGCACGATTTCCTTGAACCTAATTGAATCTCATTCAGATCAATTGAACTAGATCAGTTCAATTGATGATCACCAGATTCAAACCCTTGTTTGTGTGACCCAGTTAGGTTCAGTTCTGTATGGTAATGGGATATGTCATGATCTCTATCATAGACATCATCGAAACTCCTTTCGATGGATCAGAACTCTTCTGATTCGAACAGCTAGAATGATCGATCATCTAAATCATTCTAATTGCTCCCAAAATCCACCAGTGACACCTAGCAGTATATGGTGGCAACCCATCAGAGCTGAATGCGAACCTCTTGGTGCAGCTACCTGTGTGATTAAGTTCTTCTATCTTGAGCCCCGATCAGATTAGGGTTAAGGTAAACTCGTCAAACCCTAGTCTCTGTCATATGATATAATCATTCGATTCGAGTCCAATGTGAAAATCTAAATAGAAACTCTTTCTATTATTTCACTCTGCCATGGCCATGGGCTTCAGGACTTGATTCTCATGATTATCATAGGGCTGCTCCTCTACCACCGAGGTAGATAGATCCCATCTTGATGCAATCCAGTTCCTACAATGAACATGCTATAGCCAACATACACCTCAGGGTTCCATATGGCTAGGAGACCGAGTAATGGTGTAGTCAAACTATAACACCCTCAAGGTGAACTGCCGATGCATCTCAGGTCAAAGAACCAGACACACTACTGCAGCATCGAGTCAGTCATTGACGAGAAGGTAGACTTCCTAATGACTACTCGAGGTGGTCACGCTCAGTGCCCTCGTTCTCTAACGAGTACCTGTACTCTCGCTCCGGTGTCTCCACACCGTAGACTCAAGACTCATCTACTAAAGAGAAGCGATCGTACACCAACCTTCCGGATCAATCACCATCCTCGTGATGATCCTATGGTCGGGAGCTGTTTATGAGTTAATAATGATTATTCATGTCTTAAATTTTCAACTCTTGAAAATATGAATTATCATTACCATTAACTCAAAGGATGTATCACAGACACTAAATACACAGGTGTGATAGAAAATAACCCATTTTATTAATTATAGTCAAAATTATAATTTTGCCCCTAGAAGTGTATTACAAGTGTCAGCCAATTCTGGCTTCTAGGGCACATATATCTAACAATCTCCCACTTGTCCTAAAGCCAATTGGCTACAAGTCTAAGTCCCATCTTCTCAAGGTGGGCTTCGATCTTCTGTTGTCCCAACGGCTTTGTAAGTGGGTCTGCCACATTATCTGCGGAGTTGACTCTCTTGACCTCAACGTAACCTTTCTCAAGGTAATCGCGGATGAGATGATATCGCCGCTCAATGTGCTTGGACTTCTGGTGAGACCTCGGCTCCTTAGCAAGGGCTATGGCGCCATTGTTGTCGCAGTAAAGAGGAATGGCATCTGATGGCATTACTCCAATTTCTGCAGCAAACTTCTTGTACCAGAATGCTTCCTTTGCAGCCTCTGATGCAGCTATATATTCTGCTTCCATGGTGGAATCTGCTATCACAGTTTGCTTGGAACTCTTCCAGCTGACAGCTCCACCATTGCACACAAACAGACTTCCAGATGTCGACTTTCGATCATCTATATCAGACATGAAGTCCGAGTCTGTGTATCCTTGAACTTGGAGTTCTCCATTACCAAAGACCAACATCATATCCTTAGTTCTTCTCAAGTACTTAAGGATACATTTCACAGAAGTCCAGTGTTCTTCACCTGGATTTGACTGATATCTGCTTGTGACACTCACAGCATGGGCTATATCAGGTCGTGTACATAGCATGGCATACATGAGGCTCCCTATTGCAGAAGCATAAGGGATCTTGCTCATGCGTTCTATTTCCTCAGGTGTGCTGGGGCACATCTTCTTGGAAAGATGAATACCATGTCTGAAGGGTATTAATCCCCTCTTAGAGTTTTCCATACTAAACCTCTTTAGTACTTCCTCTATGTACATCTTCTGTGAAAGTCCTAGCATCCTATTCGGTCTATCCCTATAGACCTTAATTCCTAGAATAAAGGATGCTTCACCTAGGTCTTTCATGGAGAATTCCTTGGACAACCACATCTTGACTGATGTCAACATGGGAATATCATTCCCAATAAGGAGGATGTCATCCACGTACAATACGAGGAAGACAACAGCGCTCCCACTGACCCTTTTGAAAACACATGGTTCCTCTTCATTTTTGATGAAACCAAACTTTTTGATCACATCATTGAAACGAGTGTTCCAGCTCCGAGATGCTTGCTTAAGTCCATATATGGACCTTTGCAGCTTGCAAACCTTGTGATCAGTATCACTGGATGTGAAACCTAGCGGCTGTTCCATATAGATATCTTCCTCAAGATATCCATTTAGGAATGCCGTTTTCACGTCCATTTGCCATATTTCATAATCGAAATAGGCTGCAACAGGCAAGCAATGTGCGGATGGATTTTAGCATAGCTACCGGGGAAAAGGTATCCTGATAGTCAATGCCTTCACGTTGACTATAACCTTTTGCCACCAGTCTAGCCTTGAATGTCTCCACATTCCCATCTGCACCAATCTTTCTCTTGAAGATCCATTTACACCCAATAGGTACTATACCTTCTGGTGGATCTACCAAGGTCCAGACTTGGTTTGAGTGCATCGAGTCGATCTCTGACTTCATTGCCTCAAGCCATTTCTCGGAGTCGATATCTGATATCGCCTCGTTGTAGGTTTTGGGATCATCACCATGAGCACCATTACCTATGAGGAACATTTCCTCTACGTCCTCTGAAATAATACCTAAGTATCTTTCAGGGGGACGGGAAACTCTTTCCGATCTACGAGGTGGAGGAGGTAGTGTTCTTATTGGCTCAACCTGATTTGGTTCCACTTGGTCCTTAGCTCTTTCCACTTGTGAGACTTTCTCATCAAGCTTAATCTGCTTTCCAATGCCACTATCTTGAATAAACTATTTTTCAAGAAATATGGCATGTCGACTCACAATCACATTGTGGTCTTCTGGAATGTAGAAATAGTATCCTAATGACTCTTTAGGATATCCTATGAATCGAGCTCTAAAGGACCTAAACTCTAACTTGTCCGCTTGTTGTCTTTTGACATGAAGCCGGACAACCCCAAATTCTGAGATGACTCAGACTTGGTTTCTTACCGTGCCATATCTCATACGGTGTGGTAGGAACGGTTTTAGAGGGAACCCTATTCAGTAGATAAATTGAAGTTAATAATGAATGTCCCCAAAGGAAATCAGGGAGGTCTGTGAAGCTCATCATGGATCGAACCATATCCAATAGAGTCCGATTTCTCCGTTCTGAAACCCCGTTGAGTTGAGGTGTTCCTGGTGGAGTCCATTGAGAGACTATGCCATTTTCCTTAAGATAGTCTAGGAATTCCCGGCTAAGGTATTCACCTCCTCGATCTGATCGAAGAACCTTAATGGGTTTTCCAGTTTGTTTTTCTACTTCATGTCTGAATTCTTTGAACTTTTCAAAAGCTTCAGACTTGTGTCTCATAAGATACACATACCCATACCTAGACAGATCATCGGTAAAGGTAATGAAGTAGACAAAATTGCCTCTAGCCGGCACATCAAATGGGCCGCACACATCAGTATGTACTAGGGCAAGGAGATCTGTGGCCCTCTCCCCATGTCCAACAAAAGGGAGTTTAGTCATTTTGCCTTGAAGACAAGATTCACAAGTTGGATATGACTCAAAAGTCAATGGACTCAATAGCCCATTTTTCTCCAATTTGTTAATCCTATCTTCTGCTATATGACCTAATCTCAGGTGCCATAGATATCTGTCGTTTGGACTATCCCTAGGTCGTTTGGCATTCACGTTTTGCTCGATAGTTAAAACAGGTACATCAATATGCAACTGATAAAGACCATTAACAAGGAAACCATTTGCAATTTTATTTCTTTCATAAAGAATGTTACAATGGTCCTTAAAGAAGGTGATCACATAACCTTCTTGTGCTAAGCATGAAACAGAAATCAAATTCCTGCTAGCTGCAGGCACATAATAACAGTCTTTTAAAACTAAGTCTAAACCAGATGGTAATCGCAAGAGGGTATGTTCCCACGGCTACTGCAGCAACTCTTGCTCCATTACCGACGCGTAGGATCATGTCTCCATCCCTCAGCCTCCTGCTATCCTCAAGACCCTGCATAGAAGTGCACAGATGAGCACTAGAACCAGAGTCAAGCACCCAACTGGATGCAGAAGAAACCGTAAGGTTAGACTCAATAACGAGCATACCTCCAGAAGGACCTTCCTTCTTGTTCTTTAGGGTGGCCAGGTAAGTAGGGCAGTTCCGCTTCCAATGGCCGTCGCTGTTGCAATGGAAACACTTTCCTTTGCCATCGGCCTTTTTCTTCGATTCTGCCTTCTTCTTCTTTGATCCTTCCACCTTTTGCTTTTTCACAGACTTCTTTTTCTTTCCATAAGACTTTCTTTTGGAAGAAGTCCGTTCCATAGCAAGAACTGAGCCTTTAGAACCTTTCATAGAAAGCTCAGCGGTAACCAGCATATTCATCAACTCGGCCAAGGAATTTTGAAGTTTATGCATGTGGTAATTCATGATGAATTGCCCATATGCATCAGTCAAGGATTGCAGAATAATATCGTTCTGCAGATCCAAGTCCAACTTCACACCGAGCTTCTCAAGCTCTTCCATGTCCTTGATCATTGTCAGACAGTGATCTTGGACTGACTGCCCATCACGCATCTTAGCCTTAAAAAGTCATTTTGTGACTTGATATTTGGCTGCGCGACTCTGTTCACCAAACATCTCCTGCAGGTGAGCCAACATTTGGCGAGCAGTCCCGATATCTTCATGTTGGCGCTGGAGCTCATCAGACATCGAGCCCAACATGTAGTATCTGGCCTTATTGTCTTCGTCAATCCATTTTTCCAGAGACGCTCTCTGTTCAGTGGATGGACGAGGCTGGTAAGGTGGGAGGGTCCTGGTCCAAAACATGTGTTAACTTCTCTGAACCCAAAATAATTTTGTAGTTCCTGAGCCAATCTTTATAATTGGGTCCAGTCAGTCTATGTGTGTCTAGGATACGTGCCAATGGGTTGGACGCAGACATTTTCCTGTAGAGAGTCAAAGATTCTAGTTAGATACTGTAATTTTGACTTGACCAATTTGTTTAGGGATTTTATTTTTAAACAAATTAGCTCCCACTATTTTCTCGGATCCCTACACTCCCTCTGTAGAGATGCGAAAATCTCCACGATTGAATGATTTCTAGTGGGTGGTGCGGTCTCACCAACTGACTCATCACCTCACCTAACAGTTATTGGTGATGGGTTAGCCAATGAGTGAACAACTCTTGTTCAATGATTCTCTAATCATGGTGCACCCAAACTTGGTCTCTAATTCATGAATCTCACCGTATCCGGAATATTGATCCACTCCTTAGTTAAGTCAGACCCACCATTTGCATAGACTGGGTTCCTAATTGGGTCTCTCACCGTATCCGAAATATTGAGCCCAACTCATCCTCCAGCCCATAGCATCCAATGCCTAATAGACATGGTTGCGTCTTCCCGGTGCAACTGAGCCACTGTATCCAGCCGAGAACAATCAACCCCGGGAAGGGCCCGCACATCTACAATGGTGGAAGACCTCAGGACTTAATCTTTTCTTAGGGAGAATTGATTCAGGTCTCATTAAACTAGACTTGGCTTAGTCATAACAATTATGACTAACCTAGTGGCATGGGTTAGCTCGGATTATTGACCACCTCAGATCAGAACTGTGTCAACAGATATGGCCAGGTAAGTGAGACCGGTGGAAGGAATATGCCATTAACTCGTACAAGAACGCATTCAGGTCGAGTAGCTTCCAATTAAAAACCAGTCGGTCGTCTATGCCAAACTTACCTTAGACACCAAATTGTTGAGTCAGAACCAATTGGGTTAGCCTACAATCCAGACTCTAACCTCTGAGCCTAATTAGGTCTTGCTTGATCGTGACTCGATCTTGACCCAGACTTAATCCTATTAGGCTGGTCAATTTAAGCATTGTTGATCCCATCTAACCAACTCTTGATTCGGTTTGATCAACCGCTTAGACCTAATTGAGCTACCCAAGCCCGAACCCAGTATTATGAATATGTCTTAGATCTGAAATTCTCAATTTTAGACCTAATTAATATTCCATAAACTTAATTCTTAATTAAGTTGGGTTCATAAACAAAATATGCACAATAAATCCTAGGGTTTCAGGATCTAGGGTTTTGCAGAAAGTAAGTTTTGGGTTTCTGATTAAGGACGAACACGCAGCACCCCTACACGTCATAAGAACACCCCATCGAATGGGAAGAGAGGGCCTTTAAACCCTTCTTCGTTCTTATGACCGGACGGCCAAGAGGAACGCCTTAATCAGGAACATGTAAATCTACTACAAAACAGTTATAGATCTATATCATATATCTCATATACAAATTTAGATCTAATCATGGCATATTTTGCATACATCTCATGTATCAAATCATGCATGTTTTCAGATCTAAATTATCTCATAATAATCTAAAAAATTAGATTTAAATTGATCTAATCAAAATAAATTCTAATCTAGACAATTATGTAGAACTATTCTACAACTAGTCTAGACATGCATCAATCATATCTCATATGATATTTAAAATTAAATAATTTTTATTTGCTGTTTATCAGATGTTATTATAACACTTATAATATCAGAAAATAGTAAATAAGAAGATCTAAAATATGATTTAATCAGATTAAATCAAAGACATGCAAAACTATTCTATAGAACTATTCTATTCTAGAACTAGTCATGCATATCTTCATGTTCTTAGATCCAAATCATTTAATTTTAATTTTTCTGATTTCAGATCTGATCACATCTCATGTGACATCTGAAATCACTTTATTTTCTAATTAAAATAAAATTAAAATCAGATCTAAACAATTTAGAACCATGGCTCTGATACCAGTTGAAGGGAAATCCTGATTTCCCGGTCCAGGTTCGTCCAGATCTGATCAGATCAAGAGATATATTTCAAAAATTTTTTCTCTTGATCCCAATCAGATCTTGATATGTTTCAGATCTGATTCTTATTATTTTAATAAATAAAATAAAATAAGATAAATTAAATCAAATTTAATTTACCTGATTTGGGTAATCCTATTACCCTGTAGATGATCCTGATTGCAGCGGAAGGTTCTGGATCTAGCCACGCAAGCGCCTGGCCTCTACCGGTATCCACTCGGGTTGGATCTGGAGATCCTCTTCTTCTCTATCACGCCTCCAAAAATCAGATCTGGATCTGATCTGGAGGATCTTCAAAACTCCTTTTGAAGATCAGCAGTCGTCCTTTGCAGCAGTGCAGCCTTCTTCTTTTGATCGCCTTTCTTTTGATCTGGAACGCACCAACCTAAGTCCAAAACTCTTTTGGACGTGGAGAGGAGAAGGAGGAGAAGTTTAGGCATGGAGGAAGAGGGGAGAGGCAGCCTTGGGGCGTGGGAAATCTCTATTCTAATTGCATTTAGAATCTGAGTTGGGCGCAGGGTCTTATTTATAGACTAAGCGTGATCCAACTCCTCTTCCTCCCAACCAATCACAACCCTTTGTGAAATCAGATCTAAATCTGATTGGTGGGAATAGAGACCCCTGGATTCCTCCTTAGAGGGTGCCTAAGACCAGTCAAACTGGATTCTTAGTAGAACTCTGATTGGAATCCAAAAGGGAGGTGGAGTCCTTGTCCAACAAGGACTCCAAGGCGCCTCCAACTTGGGCTCACGCCACCCTTGGCGTGCGCCCTTCTCCTTGCCAGGTTCTGGCAGGGGGACAGGCCCCCACCAGCTCTCCAATAGGTGCATGACATGTGGTCAAAAGTCAAAGTGTCAATGGTCAACATTTGACCAGTCAAAGGTAGACTTTTGACCAAAGTCAAAGACCAAGAAATGGCAGGTGACCAAAAATGGCAGGTAATGTCTTACAAAATAAGACAACCTTCTCTGACTTGGACAACCTCCAGTCAGACCATATGAAGGCCTCTGATTGAGCACAAACTCCTTTGGCTCAGTCAGGACAACTTATTTATGATAGTAAAAGAAGAACGTTAGGTTCAATCGAGTGCTAGCACGATTTCCTTGAACCTAATTGAATCTCATTCAGATCAATTGAACTAGATCAGTTCAATTGATGATCACCAGATTCAAACCCTTGTTTGTGTGACCCAGTTAGGTTCAGTTCTGTATGGTAATGGGATATGTCATGATCTCTATCATAGACATCATCGAAACTCCTTTCGATGGATCAGAACTCTTCTGATTCGAACAGCTAGAATGATCGATCATCTAAATCATTCTAATTGCTCCCAAAATCCACCAGTGACACCTAGCAGTATATGGTGGCAACCCATCAGAGCTGAATGCGAACCTCTTGGTGCAGCTACCTGTGTGATTAAGTTCTTCTATCTTGAGCCCCGATCAGATTAGGGTTAAGGTAAACTCGTCAAACCCTAGTCTCTGTCATATGATATAATCATTCGATTCGAGTCCAATGTGAAAATCTAAATAGAAACTCTTTCTATTATTTCACTCTGCCATGGCCATGGGCTTCAGGACTTGATTCTCATGATTATCATAGGGCTGCTCCTCTACCACCGAGGTAGATAGATCCCATCTTGATGCAATCCAGTTCCTACAATGAACATGCTATAGCCAACATACACCTCAGGGTTCCATATGGCTAGGAGACCGAGTAATGGTGTAGTCAAACTATAACACCCTCAAGGTGAACTGCCGATGCATCTCAGGTCAAAGAACCAGACACACTACTGCAGCATCGAGTCAGTCATTGACGAGAAGGTAGACTTCCTAATGACTACTCGAGGTGGTCACGCTCAGTGCCCTCGTTCTCTAACGAGTACCTGTACTCTCGCTCCGGTGTCTCCACACCGTAGACTCAAGACTCATCTACTAAAGAGAAGCGATCGTACACCAACCTTCCGGATCAATCACCATCCTCGTGATGATCCTATGGTCGGGAGCTATTTATGAGTTAATAATGATTATTCATGTCTTAAATTTTCAACTCTTGAAAATATGAATTATCATTACCATTAACTCAAAGGATGTATCACAGACACTAAATACACATGTGTGATAGAAAATAACCCATTTCATTAATTATAGTCAAAATTACAATTTTGCCCCTAGAAGTGTATTACAAGTGTCAGCCAATTCTGGCTTCTAGGGCACATATATCTAACACGAAGTTCAATTCAAAGACTCCATAGATCGACATCAGATCTGATTTCTGAGATCAGATCTAGAAGGAGAGGGCATTTAGATCTGACTTGAGTAGAAAATGGTAGAGGTTGGAAGCATGCACGGCTCAAATCAGAACCTTAGATCATCAATAGATCATCACCATAGGTTAAATAGTTTACCCGATTAGGTAACATATGATGTTACTATTCTTATTTTAATTTCTAATTTTATAATAAGATCAATCTAATCAAATCTGAAAACTCTTAGATTTGATCAGATCATAAATTTTTTTTGAAAAATCTTTCTTCTGATCTGATCATATCAGATCGATCCTGTAGCAGGTACTATAAATTCCTTTAGAAACTGAAGGAAAATCTAGAATTTCCAGTCGCAGGATGCATCTGATTGGATTAGATTTATAGTAAAATATTTTTAAAAAAATTTTATGATCTGATCAAATCTAAGAGTTCTCAGATCTAATTAGATTGATCTAAAATTAGAAGTAAAATTAAAAATAAAAATAATGATATCTGATATCACTTGATTGGGTGAACCATTCACCCTACAGCGACGATCTATTGTTGATCCGAGGTTCTGATCTGAGCCATGCATGTGCCCAACCTCTATTAGTGTCCACTCAGGATAGATTTAGAAGTCTCCTCCTTTTGGATCTGATCTCCAAACATCATATTTGAAATCAATTTTGTGTGCCTTCGATCTAATCTTCGACAGCAGCATGTCCGTCTCTAGATTACGGTCTTCTAGACTCGATCTTTGCAACAATAGTCACCAATGCTTGATGGCTAAATCGCCCAACTCCTTAGGCATGGAGAAGAGGAAGAAGATCAAGAAGAGATGGCATAGAGGTTGAGAAACTGATAGAGCTTCGTCGTAGATTAATTTCAATGCACAACAGCTTGCGCAGAGTCTTATTTATAGACCAACTCAAGAGTCCCTTTGCATGTGACTTTGACCATGTCAAAGATGACATGCAGAAGGACTCTCTCTTGATCTCCATGCCCCACACCACTTATAATCTAAATTTTTTCACACAAAACTCAAAAATGTGGCATGGAATAATTTTGGATTAGAGGCTTGGCGTAGAGATAAGTTTGTCTCCCAGAAGTTTGAATGTTTCAAACACTTTGACCCATTCAAACTTCAATCAAATGGGTAACTACCCATGCCTATCCTCACACCCCTTCCTCATCCACATACAAGCCTCTGGAGCTCTCTCTCCTCTTGTAACATCTTAGGGGTGCACGCCCAAGAGAAAACTCCAAGGGTGCATGCCACTTTTTTCTTGCTTGCAAAGCTGGGTCAACATTTGACCCTTATCTGTTCCCATCTTATGGGATTTAAGACAAACCCTTTTCAAGTCCCATCTAATGGAATTAGGTCAAGTCCTTATCAAGTTAGGACAAGCCTTGATCAAGCTAGGACTAGGTCCAGTTAGATCAAGATAAATCCCTACAAAATTTTCGGGATAGTCTTATCCAAATTTTATCTCATGATTTTAGGATAAGCCCTAATATGGTAAAGACAACCCTTATCCTATTTCCATCTTATGGAATTTAGGACAACCCTTGATCATGCTAGGATAAGATCCAGTCAGATCAAGATAAATCTCTATAGAGTATCCAAGAGAGCCTTATCTAAATTTCATCTCATGATTTTAGGACAAGTCATAATCTTATCAGGGCAAGCCTTGTTTTATCAAGATAAAGCTTGTTCTTACCAGGACGTGCTCTAGTCAAACCAAGACAAATCCATACAAGGCTCTTGAGTGAGCCAAATTCAATTTGGCTCAATCAAGATGAACCAGAAGAAGAAGAATGTTGGGCTCAATCGTGTGCTAGCATGATTTTCTTGAACCTAATTGGATCTAATCCAAATCAATCAAAGTAGGTTAGCCTAATTGATGACATCCAAACCCAAATCCTTGTTTGGGTGACCTAGTTAGATTCAGTTCTATATGGTAATGGGATATATTACGATCTTCATCATCGACATCATCGAAATACCTTTCGATGGACTAGAACTCTTCTGATTCATCCAATTAGAATCATCGATCATCAAGACAATTCTAGTTGGTTCTAAAATCCATCAATGATACCTATCAGTATATGGTGGCAACCCATCAGAATCAAATAGCAAACCTCTCGGTGCAGCTACCTGTGTGATTGGGTTCTTCTATCATAAGCCTCGATAAAATTAGGATTAAGATGAACTCATCAAACCCAACACCCATCATATGAATGAATAATTATTTTTGAGTCCAATGTGAAATCCTAATAAAAACTTCTTTCTATTATTTTACACTACCATGGCCACGAGTTTTAGGACTCGATCTCATGATCATCATAGGACCACTCCTCCTCTACTGAGATTGATAAATCCCATCTTGGGCAATCCAATTTCTATAATGAACATGCTATAGTCAACATATATCTTAGAATTCTGAATGGCTAGGAGACCGAGTTATGGTGTAGTCAAACTATAACACTCTTAAGGTGAACTATCGATGCACCTTAGATCAAAAAATTAGACACATGCTGCAGTATCGAGCTAGTCATCGATTAGAAGATAGACTCCCTTATGACTACTCGAGCTGGTCACGCTCAATGCCCTCATTCTCAATGAGTACTTGTACTCTCACTTCGGTGGCTCCATACTATAGACTCAAGACTCATCTATCCTAGAAAAGTGATCGTACATTGATCTTTCGGATTGATCACCATTCTCATGATGATCCTATGATCGAGAGCAGTTTATGAGTTACTTATGATAACACATATCTTAAATTCTTAACTCTTGAGAATATGTGTTATCATGCTCATTAACTCAAAGAATGTATCATAGATACTTTAATATATAATGTGATAGAATAATTAATCTATTTATTAATTTTAAGTCAAAATTATGAAAATGCCTCTAGAAAGTATTTTATAAGTATCAGTTAATCTGACTTCTAGAGCATACATCTAACAAATTCCTACTTGACCTAAAGCCAATTGGCTATAAATCTAAGTTCTATCTTCTCAAGATGGGCTTTGATCTTCTACTGGCCTAAAAGCTTCATTAGTGGGTCAATCATATTATCTACAGTGTTGACTCTCTTAAGCTTGATATATCATTTTCGAGGTAATCACGGATATGGTGGAAACTATTATCACTATATGCTTGGAACTCTTCCAGCTTACAGCACCACCATTGCATATAAATGACTTCAAGATGTCGATTTTCGATCATCTATATCAAACATAAAATCTGAGTTTGTAAACCATTGGACCTGAAGTTCTCTATGTTGAACCTCTACAGCACCTTCTCTATGTCCATATTCTGTGTGAGACCCATCAGTCATTCTCATCGGTCTATCACTATAGACCTTAATTTTCAAAATAAGGGATGCTTCTTCTAGATCTTTCATAGAAAAATTGCTTAAATAACTATACTTTGATCAAGGTCAACATGAGAATATCATTTTCAATTAGGATAATATCATCCACGTACAGTACGAGAAAGACAATAGCACTCCCACTGATCAATTTGAATATATAGGATTCCTCCTCATTATCGATGAAATCAAACAATTTGATTACATCATTAAACTGAGCTTTCAAACTTTGAGATACTTACTTAAGTCCATAGATGGATGTTTGCAGCTTGCAGACCTTGTGATCATCATCACTGGATGTGAAATCAAGTAGTTGTTCTATATAGATATCTTTCCTAAGATATCCATTTATGAACTCCATTTTTACATCCATCTGCTATATTTTGTAATCAAAATATGCTGCAATGAAAAGCAATGTGCGGATGGATGACCATCAGCAAGAAGGTATCCTGATATCCTTTTCGCCACTAGCCCAGCCTTAAATATCTTCACATTCTCATTGCACCAATCTTTCTCTTGAAGATATATTTACAAGTACTAGGTACAATTTCTTTAGGTGGATCTACCAAGGTTCAGACTTGGTTTGAGCACATTGAATCAATTTCTGATTTCATTGCCTCTAACCATTTCTTGGAGTCGATATCTGATATCGCCTTATCATAGATTTTTGAATCATCATCATGAACCCCATTTTTCATGAGGAACATTTTTTTTACATTCTTTGAAATAGTACGTAAGTACCTTTAGGAGGACAGGAAGTCCTATTTGACATATGAGGTGGAGGAGGTTGTATTAAGATTGGCTTAGACTGATGGGTTCCTTAGGTTTCTTGATTTGTTGCTCTTCAGAGACTTTCTCCTTGAGCCTGATCTATCTTTCTATACCACCATCTTGAATAAACTATTTTTTAATAGAAATGGTGTGATGACTCATAATTACATTGTGGTCTTTCGAAAGATAAAAATAATATCCTAACGACTCTTTAGGATATCAAATAAAATAAGCTCTAAAGGACCTAGACTCTAACTTGTCCACCACCGGATAACCCTAATTCTGCGATGACTCAAACTTGGCTTCTTACCAGGCCATATCTCATTCGATGTAGTAGGAACGATTTTAGATAGAACATATTCAGTAAATCAATAGCTATCATTAAACTATATCCTTAAAGAAATTCAAGAAGGTCCATGAAGCTCATCATGGATTGGACTATATCTAATAGGGTCTGATTTCTCCATTCTGAAATTCCATTGAGTTGAGGCATTCCAGGTGGAGTCCATAGTGAGACTATACTATTATTCTTGAGATTGTCCAAAAATTTTTGACTAAAATATTTACCTCCTTGATCTGATCGAAGAGCATTAATGGCCTTTCTGACTTGCTTTTCTACCTTGTATCTAAATTTCTTGAACTTTTCAAAGCTTTAGACTTATATCGCATCATGTACACATATCCATATCAAGATAGATCATCGATAAAAATAATAAAGTAGATATAATTACCTCTAACCGACACATCGAATGGGCCGCACACATCTATGTGTCCAGCGCAAGTAGGTCTATAGCCCTTTTCTCATGTCCTACAAAAAGGAGCTTGATCATTTTGCCTTGAAGGTATGATTTACAAATCCGATATGACTCAAAAGCCAACAGACTTATTAGTCTAGATTTCTCTAATTTGTTAATCTTGTCTTGAGCTATATGACCTAGCCTAAGGTGCACAGTGTTGGGAATATGATCCAAAGTCAATATCAGCTTATTGACAGTTGGGCTATATATTTATAATTATATATGAATCATAAATTAATAAAAATTATTTTTGCATTTTTCATCACAAAATTTATTATCTTTTAATGAACTCTTGTGTTGTGATGAAGTCCTTAGGACTATCTAGATTCGACAAAGGAGGATTTATCATTTAGTTCTTAAATTATTCACGATCAAAAGATACGTTGTTATTTAGGATGATAATGTTTATCGAGTATAGATCGTTGTGTACCATATAGGTTGGTTGTCCTCGTAACTAAGGAGTGTTGAGACACTGGCATGGCATGCAAGTGAGATGTATGGGTACATCTACACTGAACTTAACCAACCCTGGAGCTTTTCTTCTATTAAGATTAGCCTCAAAGAATATGAGTATAAGTATCCCTTAGACCTGAGACCACCATGGTAACTTGCAAGCAACTCACTATACTTAGGTACCAAACTATCTGAATTTCTAATTCAATGATGGAAGGCTACTTGGTGCAGTCAAGTACTTAGCTTGTTGGTGTGTGAGTCAAGATGGGATTGATCCCTTCAAGTGTTAGAGCAAGTGCATCGCTGTATTTCAATTTAGCAAATCCTCGATCGGGATAGTCCATATGATGGATGCTAAATTTTGAAATACAATGTGGATGAATTATAGGGTTGACAATAAATCCTAGATCATTCTTTTGAGCATCGTGATCAAGAGGATAAATTATACGGTAACAATATTCCACAGGTTCGTCATTGCTGCATTACAACTTTTCGATCTATTCGAACATCGGGTACCATTGCTAGATGGTCACATCGATTGGTATAAAAAATTAGTTTCTATGCTATCGACTTAGGATTTGAGCCTATGGGGTCACATACAAAGGAGTTCCTACCTGATCTGATGGCTGATCATGAGTCTTGATGACCTAGGACACTATGGTCAAGAGTCCCATTGGACTGGAACTCTGTGACCAAGAGCCCCATTGGACTGAGACTCTAAGTCCTACTCATCTAAGATTCTCTAATCAAGTATCCTACTGGTCTGGAGCTCTAAGATCATGAGTTTCATTCATTTGGGACACTAGGTTCAAGAGTCCCACTAGATTGGGACTCTTCAGGAGTTTCATGTTAATGGGACTCTGTTGCCCGATAACCCATCTGATTTGGACTCAAATATTTTTGAAGGATTAATTAGCAATTCAATTAATAATTAGATCAATTTGATTGAGCAATGAGGATTTGATCAAGTTCGATTGAATTTGATTTAATTGGGTTTGATCCGATCAGGTCATGAGATGACCTAATCGCTATGGGAGTTTTGACTCTGATTTGATCAGGACCTGGACCTAATTAATTTTTAATTTGATTAAAATTTTATTAAATTAGGCTAAGTCTAATTTGATTAGATTTAATCTAATCTAATTGGATCTAGATTAATTGGTTTGGTTGAAACCAATTAGGACCAAGTCAAATGAAGTTTGAATTCAAACTCTCCCATGCGCCCATCATTTTTGACTTTTCCACTCTTGTTCCATGCCCAAAATTTTTTGTACATAACTTTTCCCTCACCCAAAAGGTTTTTGCACCCCCTCTCTTATCTACTTTTGACTTGGTCTAAGGGTTGGACCGGTTCAAAGTAAGTTGAGTTTTGAATTCAACTC
Organism: Cocos nucifera; assembly: GCA_006176705.1. NCBI lineage: Eukaryota > Viridiplantae > Streptophyta > Magnoliopsida > Arecales > Arecaceae > Cocos > Cocos nucifera. Next base: position 68,200 of record QRFJ01005519.1, on the reverse strand, counting down.
AGTTTATTGGAGGTTGGAACCAATCCAACCTTATCTACTTCCCACACCCTCCCTTTTGTTTGTTGAACATTTTTTGGAGAAATAAAAATGTGCACATGTAGAAGGATGGTCCTTCTACATGTTAAACACATGGGAGGAGGTGTTGGATAAGGATAAGCGGCTCATTTGATTTTTGAAATCAAGTGAGTGGTTAAAACCTCCCAACCACTCAACCCTTATATTTTTCTATTTGCTTTTCCCATGGTATTCATTTCAATAAATTATGAAAATTTTTTTGTATATATAAGAAGAGGTTTTTATTATGTGGTAAAAATTTTAGAGTGATTGGGCATTAGTTTTTGGCAAAAAAAATCTTGGAGTGAAGGTGAGCAAGGTCCTATAGCACTTTACTTTTCCCTCATGCCTCTCTTCTCTTTTGATTTTCACCTCTAAGGGTACTTAATTTTTAGATATGATCTAAATAAGGTTTATAGATCTAAAATTTATATTTCTAAAAAAACTTGTTTTATAGAAAAACTCCACATAGAGAGAGCATGATAGGATTTTTAGCATGTCAGGACTTTTGGACCGAGTGAAACCCTAGTTTTGGAAATCTGGGTTCGGGTGGAGAGATCGAGTGCTATGAGCATTGGATCACCACCAAATTTGAAAAACCTCTTCATCATCCTCCAATATTTGTGTTCTAATTTTTTGGAGTATCTAAAAAATCAAAATATATATGATCAATCAGATCGATCATGATTAGTTGTTGAAGGCCCCGGTGAGGAGCTAGCACTCTAGTGGAGCTGATCAAGACCAGGAGCTCCATATGGACCATCCATAGAGACCGAATGAGTATGCGGTTGTAGCATAACACCATAGCTTCTTTTGATGGATTTAGATCATGGAGATTAGCTACCCATGAAAAGATATCTAGTTCTGAACTCGTATCGGTCAGCAAATTCGATTTGCTAATTGAATGCATTTTATTTTCTATCACATATTAGCATGTTAAGATCCTAAGTAGAATTTATTTGATATGATCAATATATGCATAGTATTAATTTTAGATTAATATTTACTTTTGCTACTATTTTATTTGAAAAAGTTTCAAAAATGCATGCTTAAATCCTGCGCGATTTCTTTCAAATGGTATCAGAGCCAGGTTCGCTAAGCATGATATGCTTGCATATTTTAGATTGATAATTTAGATTTAATCTAAATATTAATCTAATAATTTGATTAATTAGATCTAAAAATTAAAATCAAAATTGCATGGACTGTAGGTTGTCCTGCTGTAGGGTTTACCCCCTAGAATGAAAAGGTTGTCCTAGTACGTTATTGATCTATATCATTTATCATAAAATCTTAGATTTAATCTAATATTTTTATGATCTGATTATATTAGACTTTAATCTAATTTATGATCATGAATGCATAATTAGATAAAGTTTGATTTATGATTTAGTATTATGTAGTGTACATAGTTTCAGATTAAACTCTACAATTAGTATTGTTTGTGAATTGAGCCGATTCAATTTTAAAGTGAGTTGACTCAATTGATGAATAATATTAAGTTGTAAAGAACCTTTCAAAAATTTGAAAAATATTTTTAAAATGCTAAATCCTAACCCACAGCCCATAAACTTAATTAAATATTAAGTATAATAATTTAGTGTCTAGAATTATGAATTAAGACTCTAAGTCATTAATCATAAAATGTGGGTTATTGGGTTAGTTGAATTAGGTCCATAAATTAGGTTAGACCTAAGGTTAGTTAAAGAGTGAACTAAATTAGAGTAATTAATCAAATCTAATTAATTGTTAATTTAGATTAGGTCAAGGACTTTATAGACTCAATTACAATAGTTGTAGTTGGTCAAGTCTATGCCTTTAACGTGGACCAAATGAACTTGATTCATGGCTATGCGGTCGAACCCGAAATTACTAGGCTAGTCAAATTAAAACTAATAAACTGGATGGTGTCTAAGGTAAGTTTGGCAGTTTGATTAATGATTTTTAATTGGAAGCTACTTGCATTGATTCGATCTTTGATGAGTTAATGGCATATCCCTTCCACTGATTTTACTTACCTGGCCATCCTGATGGGTTAGATTTTGATTAGATCACTTGGTGATTTGAGCTCACCCATGTCAATTAGGTAAATCAGTCTGATTGATTTAGGTGCTCCTAATGCCAGCTTAGATTAGATCCTTTTTTATCTGACTTGGTGAAGTCAGAGGGAGGATCAAAATTGGATCACTTTTTTTTAAATATGTTAACTAAATCTTCTAAAATTATTAGGTTTTTAAAACTAAAATAGTTATATAGATAACTAAATCATAGCCTCCCATTAAGTTGAGTGACAATAGGTTCATTAATTTAATAATCACTGGAGGCCCAAAGGCCTAATGCTTATTGACTAATGAAATTACCATTCATAAAATGATGATTTGGTTAAGTCTTTCTGATGGTGGTTAGGTTGGCCGACCAAAGTTGGGCCTGATCATTTATTGGTTAGATATGATCAAATATGATCATGTTAATGGTTAGACCTAATCGGACTTTTTCAATGGAGGCCAAAGCCTACTGATTAGGCCTTTGGGGCAAAATTGATATTACTAGAAATTATTTAGAGAAGCAATTAGTTTTGAACCTACCCATACGTGCACATGGGTTGACCAACCAAAGTTGGGCTCATGTATAGTCTATGTGGATTCTAGTACCCACTAAGGAATTAAAGTAATTCCTCAAATTGGAGGTAGAGGCTACCAAGTCGTATAAAATAGTGGGAGAATCTTTAGACTAAAGTCCAAATTTTTAGGATAATTGATTCATATACTAATTAGATTTGGTTTAACTTATTATGCAAAAATGGCCATTAACCTATCGCTTCAGTCATTATTAGACAATGATAAATTAATGGGACCCAACTACGATAGCTGGTATCATAAGTTGAAAATCATCCTAGAGCATGAGCGGATCCTTTATGTCGTAACGAATCCTGCACCTAAGGAGCCAGCTCCGAACGCTAGGGGAGCGATCTGAGACACTTATCAGAAGTGGCTCAATGACTGCACCACCATTCAATGTATAATGCTAGCGGCAATGAACGATGAGTTCAGCCATAGGTTTGAAAATGCCCAGTCATAGGAGATGCTTCAAATGTTGAATGACTCCTTTGGCGCATCGGACGATGTTGAAAGACATAAAACAAGTTGTGCCATTTTCAATACTCGGATGAGGGACGGGGCCTCAGTCATCGATCATGTATTGTATATGATCGAGATGATTGAGCACCCTAGCAAGCTGGGCTTTCCCCTACACGAGCAGCTCGGTAAGGATGCGATCCTTAATTCCTTGCCCAAGTCCTTCCTCTCCTTCCTAACTTATTTTAGAATGACAAAGCCTACAGTCAACTACCATGGATTGTTGGGGTTGCTGTAGAACTTTCAGAAGGATCACCAACCCCATAAGATGATGGTGAATGTAGTGGGAGGGTCTTCTTCTGATCGTCAACCCTTTAAGAAAGGAAAGAAGAACAAAAAGAAGAGGAACAAGAAGGTGCAGCCAAACACCAGGATGACTGCATAGGGTCAGACCAAGAAGCACAAGTCCGATCAGAGCCAGGCAGAGTGCTTCTTCTGCAAGAAGCAAGAGCACTGAAAGAGGAACTATCCTCTGTACATTGCCTTCCTGAATTCGAATAGGCTGAGGAAAAAGCAAATGGTTGCTAGGCAAGATAATTATATTATAACATCTTGCAATTTTTTCTTATTTGATTCTACTGCCTGGGTAATAGATTTTGGAAGCCCTTATTATATTTATAATTTTATGCAGGGCTTGCAGGTCAGTAGGAGATTTGATCAAGGTGAAAGATTCCTGAATGTTGGAGATGGAAGATAAGTTCCAATTCTGGCTTTAGGAATCATAAACCTTGTATTCAATTCAAATAAATTTATTCTTAATGAATGTTATTATTGTCCAACTTTCTTATTGAATATCATTTTTGTAGGCCTTTTGATCATGAATGGTTTTGAAATATCAATAAAAGAAAAAGTTTATAATATCATTTTGAATGGTATTATAATTTTGATTGGATAATTGAATAACAAAATTTATTTATTTTCTATGCTTATTAATGTGGTTCAATCCTTCGGTAAACATCCTAGAATTAGTGATGTCTCTGATGTCTACCTTTGGCATTATAGGCTAGGTCATATTAGCAAGAATAGAATTAATAGATTAGCTCAAGAAGAAATTCTTGAGGTTAGTGTTGTAAATCACTTTCGACCTATGAATTTTATCTTCTTCGTAAGATGACCAAGTCACCTTTTACTGAAAAAGATGAACGAGCCACTGAACTCCTAAGTCTAGTACATTCAGATGTATGTGGACCCATAAGCTCAAGTGCTAGAGGTGGATATTTTTACTTCATAATCTTTACAAATGATCTATTGAGGTATGGGTACGTCTATTTAATGAAGTGTAAGTCAGAGTCTTTTGAAATGTTCAAACTATTTCAAAATGAGGTAGAAAAGTAAATTGGAAAGCGTATTAAAACTCTTCGATCTGACCGAGGGGGTGAGTACCTTTTCAATGAGTTTCTGATATATCTTGAGAAGAATAGGATTCTCTCCCAATGGACCCCTTTTGAAATACCACAGTATAGTGGTGTGTCTGAAAGGAGAAATCGGATCCTATTGGACATGGTTCAATCCATGATGGGATTTGCTGGTTTGTCAATCTCTCTATGGAGATATGTGCTCGACTCAGCTTGTTACATTCTAAATAGGATTCTGAGTAAATCTACTAATAAAACACCATATGAGATATGGACAGGGCGTAAGCCAATGCTTTCACACCTTAGGGTTTGGGAGTGTCCGGCTTAAGTCAAACGTTTAATGACAGACAAGCTTGGACCTAGGTCTGATAAGTATAGTTTTATAGGTTACCAAAAAGAAACCAAAGAATACTACTTCTACCTTACTGATGAGCAAAAAGTATTTGTCATTCTTAAGGCTGTCTTTTTAGAAAAGAAGTTCCTTGGTGAAGAAACTATTGACTCTAAGGTCGAACTTGATGAAGTATGATAGGTGGAAGAATAGACACAAGTTATTGAACCTAAGCTAGATTTGATTAGATCAGACCCAAAACCCATTGTAGATGTATCTTTAAGGCGATCTGGTAGAGTATCACGTCTACCGGATAGATACTATGGTTTTCTAGTCCGGGATGGGGATCCTATCAAACTCGATGAGAATGATCAGGACCCAGTCATCTATATGGTTGCAATACAGAGATCCGACTCTGAGAAATGGCTTGAGGCCATGAAATTTGAAATGGAATCCATGAAGGTCAATGATGTATGGACATTGGTTGACCTATCCGAAAGGATAAAATCCATAGGATGTAAGTGGGTCTTCAAAAGGAAAAGGGGCATAGATGAAAAGGTGGAGACCTATAAAGCCCATCTGGTTGCTAAAGAATATCGTCAACGTTATGGTATTGACTATGATGAGACATTCTCTCTTGTGGCAATGCTCAAATTTATTTGGATTATGCTTGCCATTGCTTTCCATCTGGACTATGAAATCTGGTAGATGGATGTAAAAATGGCTTTCCTAAATGGAGAGCTGGATGAAGAGGTGTATATGATATAGCCTAAAGAATTTGCATCCATAGATAAGTCTAAGGTGTGTAAGCTTCAAAGGTCCATTTATGGACTTAATCAGGCATCTTGGAGCTAGAATATATGATTTGATAGAATAATTAAAATGTATGGCTTCATTAAGAATGAAGAGGAACCCTGTATATACAACTGGGCTAATGGTTTAGCAATAGTATTCCTAGTGTTGTATGTGGATGATATTCTCTTAATCGAAAATGATGTTCCTGCATTGTAAGGAATAAAGATCTGACTGTCATCATAGTTCTTCATGAAAGATCTGGGAGAAACTTTCTATATCCTAGGGATGAAGATCTATAGAGATAGATCTAAAGGGTTACTTGGATTATCCCAGTCTACATACATTGACACTGTGCTAAAATGATTCAGCATGGAGAATTCCAAGAAAGGCTATTTATCGATAGGTCATGAAATTTTTCTTTCAAAGAGGGATTGTCCGACAACACCTCTAGAAAGAGAGTGTATGAGTAGAATACCATATGCTTCGATAGTGGGTTCTACCATGTACATCATGACATGTACATGATTAGATGTGGCATACTCACTAGGGATAGTGAGTAGATACCAATCTAATCCAGGGGAGAACCACTAGAAGGTTGTTAATATTGTCCACAATGTTCCAAGCATTACGTAGCTCTGATACCAAATTGTAGACCCATGATATCACTCGAATGCCAATTGAATATAATTGAGCTTTTCTCCCTAACTCTCTTCTCTCTTCTCTCTGGTTCCAACACCAAAAACCCTAGCAGTTAAAACCATCCTAAAGTATTTAAGAAATACTAAGGACCAGTGGCTTGTATATGGTGAATTGGACTTGAAATTGGTGGGGTTCATTGACTCTAGTTTTCAGTCTGATCATGATGATAGCAAGAGTGTGTCGGGATATATATTCACCCTTAATGCTAGGGCCATCTGCTAGAAGAGTTTCAAGCAGCACACTATGATCGATTTAGTTTGTGAGGCAGAGTATGTAGTTGCATCAGATGCTGCCAAAGAAGTAGTGTGGCTGAGGAAATTCATCATCAAGCTTGGAGTAGCATCCTCCCTTGATGGTTCAGTTCTGCTCTATTGTGATAGCTCTAGAGCCATTGCTCAGGCAAAGGAACCTAAGACACACCAGCGAATGAAGCATATTCTGCACCGCTTCCATCTTGTTCAAAAAATTATGGATCGAGGTGATGTCGACCTTCAGAAGATCGATGGAAAGGAGTACCAAGCCGACCCATTCACTAAAGCTATTATGATGAAGGAGTTCAACGACTTCAAGTCAAGGATAGGTATTAGATACTGCACCAATTGGCTTTAGTCCAAGTGGGAGATTATTGGAAATATGTTCCAAAGCCAATCATCAGCCTATTGATAGTTAGGCTATACATTTGTAATTGTATATGAATTATAAATTAATAAAAATTATTTTGATATTTTTCATCATAAAATCTATTGTCTTCTAATGAACTCGTATGTTGTGATGAAGTCCTTAGGACTATCTAGATTCGACAAAGAAGGATTTGTCATTTAGTCCTTAAATTATTCATGACCAAAAGATATGTTGTTATTTAGGATGACAATGTTTATCAAGTATAGATCATTATGTGCCATATAAGTTGATTATCCTTGTAACTAAGGAGTGTTGAGACACTGACATGGCATGTAAGTGAGATTTACGGATACACCTGCACCGAACGTGACCAACTCTGGAGCTTTTCTTCTATCAAGATTAGCTCCGAAGAATATGGGTATAAGTGTCTCTTAGACCTGACACCATCATGGTGACTTACAAGCAACTCACTGTACTTAGGTACCTGACTATCTAAATTTCTAATTCAGTGATGGAAGGCTACTGAGTGCAGTCAAGTACTTGGTTTGTCGGTGTGTGAGTTAAGATGGGATTGATCCCTCCAAGTATTGAAGCAAGTGCATCGCTATATTTCAATTTAGCAAATCCTCGGTCGGGGTAGTCCATATGATGGATGCTAAAATTTGAAGTACAATGTAGATGAATTATAGGGTTGATAGTAAACCCTAGATCATCCTTTTGAGCATCATGATCAAGGGGAAGAAATATACAGTAACCATATTTCATAGGTTTGTCATTATTGCGTTGAGACTTTTTGATCTATCCGAACATTGGGTACCATTGCTAGATGGTCAGATCGATTGGTATAGAAAATTGGTTTCTGTGCTACCGGCTTAGGATTAGAACCTATGGGATCACACACATAAGGAGTTCCAACCTGATCTAAGGGCTGATCATGAGTCTTGATGACCTAGGACACTGTAGTCAAAAATCTCACTAGACTGAGACTCTAAGTTCTACTCATCTACGATTCTCTGATCAGGAGTTTCACTAGTCTGAGACTCTAATATCATGAGTTTCATTCGTTTGGGATGCTGGGTTCAAGAGTCCCACTGGATTGGGACTCTTCAAAAGTTTCACGTTGATGGAACTCTATTATTCGGTAACCCATCTGATTTGGACTTAGATATTTTTGGAGGATTAGTTAGCAATTTAATTTTTGATTAGCTTAATTTGATTGAGCGGTGAGGAATTGATCAAGTTTGATTGAATTTGATTCAATTGGGTTTGACCCGATCGGGTCATGAGATGACCTAATCGCTATGGGAGTTTTGACCCTGATTTGATCAAGACCTAGACATAATTAATTTCTAATTTGATTAAAATTTTATTTCATTAGGCTAAGCCTAATTTGGTTGGGTTTAACCAGGTCTAATTGGGTCTAGATTAATTGATTTGGTTGAAACCAATTAGGATCAAGTCAAATGAAGTTTGAATTCAAACTCTCCCATACGCCCACCATTTTTGACTTTTCCACTCTTGTTCCATGCCCAAAATTTTTTGTACATAACTTTTCTCTCACCCAGAAGGTTTTTGTGCCCCCTTTCTTATCTGCTTTTGACCTAGTCCAAGGGTTGGATCGGTTCAAAGTAAGTTTCAACTCAGTTTATTGGAGGTTGGAACCAATCCAACCTTCTCTGCTTCCCACGCCCTCCCTTTTGTTTGTCGAATACTTTTTGGAGAAATAAAAATATGCACACATAGAAGGAGAGTTCTTCTATATGTTAAACACATGGGAGGAAGCGTTGGATAAGGATAAGAGGCTCATTTGATTTTTGAAATCAAGTGAGTGGTTAAAACCTCCCAACCACTCAATCCTTATCCTTTTCCATGCACATTTCCCATGGTATTCATGTCAATAAATTATGAAAATTTTTGTGCATGTAGAACAAGGGGTTAACATTATGTGGTAAAACTTTTCGAGTGATTCAGCATTAGTTTTAGGAAAACAAATCTTAGAGTGAAGGTGAGAAGGGTCCTGTAGCACTTTACTTTTCCCTCATGCCTCTCTTCACTTCTGATTTTCACCTCTAAGGATACTTAATTTTTAGATATGATCTAAATAGGGTTTATAGATCTAAAAGTCATCTTTTTATAAAAACTTATATCATAGAAAAACTCTACACAGAGAGGGAGTGATAGAATTTTTAGTGTGTCAGAATTTTTGGATTGAGTGAAACACTAGTTTTGGGAATCTGGGTTCAGGTGGAGAGATCGAGTGCTTTGAGGATCGGATTGCCACCAAATTTGAAACACCTCTTCATCATCCTCCAATATTTGTGTTCTAATTTTTTGGAGTATTTAAGAAATTAAAAAATACATGATCAATCAGATCAATCATGATCAACCGTCGAAGATTCTAGTAAGGAGCTAGCACTTCGGTGGAGCTGGTCGGGATTAGGAGCTCCGTGTGGACCATCTGTAGAGGTTGGATAAGTGTACAGCTATAGCATAACACCATAACTTCTTTCTATGGATTTAGATCATGGAGATCAGCGATTCACAAAAAGGTATCGAGTTCTAAACTCGTATCGATCAGCAGATTCAATTTGCTGATCGAATGCATTTTATTTTTCTATCACATATTAGCATGTTTAGATCCTGAGTAGAATTTATTTGATATGATCAATGCATGCATAGTATTAATTTTAGATTAATATTTACTTGTGCTACTATTTTATTCAAAAAAATTTTGAAAATGCATGCTTAAATCCTGCATGATTTCCTGCACAGATACCTTAATACTATCTCTAGACTGTTTTGATCCTTCTTCCTTCTTGTTCTTTAGGCTGGCCAGGTATGTAGGGTAGTTTTGCTTTCAATGATCATTGGAGTGGCTCACCCTTTCTTTCTCCTTCTATTTTTTGCTTCTTCATAGACTTCTTCTTTCCAGAAGACTTATTTTTGAAAGAAGTTTGCTCCATAGCAAGAATGAGCCCTTTGAACCCTTCAAAGTCTTACTAGCAGTAACCAGCGATTCATTAACTCAGCCAAGGTGCACTAGAGGTTGTTCATATGGAAGTTCTATTGGGAATTGTGTCCCAAAAGTTAATCATTAGCCAATCGAGCTACTTTGTGTATGTAATTGATCATTGATAAATAAAATACTTTGGCATATTTTTCATCACAAGTCTTCATCTTGTAATAAACTTCATTTTTGTGATGTAGTTCTTAGGACTATTTAGTTTTGATAAAGAGAGAATTTATCAATTAGTCCTTAAATTAGTTAACAACTAAATGATAGGCTGTTAAATAGGACAACAGCATCTATCAAGCATAGGTCGTTGTATACCATATAGATTGGTTGTCCTCTTAATCAAGGAGTGTGGAGACACTAGAATAGCATACAGATGAGATGTATGGGTACATCGTCATTGAATGTGACCAACTCCAAAGCATTCTGCTATCGAAGATGTCTCTGATGGAATGCAGGAATAAGTATCCGTTAGACTTGAGATCACGTCAGTGACTTGCAAGCAACTCACTGTGCTTTGGTACCAGACTAACTAAATTTCTAATTCAGTAACGAAAGACTTCTGGGCATAGTCAAGTACTTACAAAGTTGGTGCATGATCAAGATGAAATTGACTACTCCAAAAGTTATAGAAGAATGTATCACTGTATTTCAATATAGTAAAACCTTGGCCAGGGTAATCCATTAGATGGATTTGATATTTTGAAATACCATATGGATAATCTGATCAGATTTGATAGTTGAACTCTGAGGTGTCCTACGAGCATTTTAATCAAGGGGATGAATTATATGGAAACTATATCCGCATGGGTTCTAAGGATGGTGTTCTAAACATTTGACCTATCCGACCGTTGGATATCATTGCTAAATGATTACTTTGATTGGTATAAAAATTTATTTCTATACTATAGGCTTAGGTTCAGACCTATGAGGTCACACATATTAATGCTCATGATCTGATCGGATGGTTGATCAACGATTGAGAATCATTCTAGGGTTAAACAATCAATACAATTGATATTTAACCTAGTGCAAGTATTGCAGGAGGATTGATTAGCAATTTGATTGCTAATTGGTTTAATTTGATTAAGCTAAAGAACCAAGATTAAGTCTAATTAAATATGATTTAATTAGATTTAGTTTAGGCTTGATTGGATCAAGTCCAATTGACTTATTGGATAAGTTAAGTGTAAGAAAAAACTAGACCTAGTCTAACTAGGACATAGGTCAACCCAATTTTCTAATTTGATTAGAAAATTAAATTAAAATTAAATCTAATTTAATTTAATTTAATTTAATTATTAATTGAGTTAGAACCTAATTTAATTTGGTTGAGTTGGTTTTGATTTAATTTGGTTAAAGAAACCACTTTGACCAAGTCATAGATAGAATCCTAGTAAGACTAGGATTCCTCCTAGCAAACCTTAGTCCCAATGCCCCCATGCCTTTTTTTTGGTATTTTTCATCGAAAATCCTTTTCTTCCTAATATTCATGTATGCCCCCTCTCTCCCTCTCTTTCTCATATGGTAATTGGGTAGAAGACCAAGTCAAAGAAGGAGTTTGTTTTGATATTGGATTCTATGAGATAGAATCCTAACAAACCCAAACTCTTTCCAAAAGGTGCTGCCCCCTCTCTCAATTAATTTCTCTCTTATTCCATGTGAGAAACCCCTTTTCTTGTGTGCCTTTCCTTACTGGTACATGCCAAAAATTTTGGAGGGGGTGCCCAAGAGTTGGGCGCCCCTTGACTTGTCCTGTTTGACCTTTCCTTATCTAGTATTTGACGTAGACAAGGACTTTTCTTTTTCTATATATTTTGAAAGAATTTTGCTCTAAATTTTTGTGAGTTATAGTCCTTCAAGAGGGCTTTGAGGTTTGTGAAAATTAGGGAGAGAAAACCTCTGGGCATTGAGATTCAATAAACATAAAACTAGGTGTCTAGGTGAGAGCAAAGAGAAGAAGAAAAGGGTCTTCTTCTAGGATTGCTGTGTTCATCTCTTTCCTTCCTTCTTCCTTGGGTTCTCTAAGAGTGTCTCAAATCTAAAACCTCTTCTCCTCCTTCTCCTCTTTGAAAGAGTCCAATCTAGAAGAAAGGAGGCATCTGATCAACTGTTGAATAAACATCAGCGCAGTACTAGCATACTGTGCTGATTTTCAGCATCTGAATTTTTGATTGTGATCGTGGGCTCGTGTGGATGACTCCTAAAGGCCAGATATGTGTACGGCTTGCAACTTCATCCTCAAGCCCAGATCAAAGAGTTAGAATGTCTAACTCGCTCAGGTAATAGATCTTACCTATTGTCTTTTTCATACATACATGAGATGTAATGTAGATATAGGTTAATGTGATCAACCTTTCCTTCTTGTTTATTTTTTATTTAGATTTAAATACCATAAAATAATCATATAATATGGCCTTAGATCTATGGATTATCCAATATTTAGAATTAATTAGATTAATTTTGAGTCTTCCACTGCTGATCTAGAAAAAGTTTCAAGATCTAATCCTGAAACCCTATATCTAGTTCGTTCAATTGATATCAGAGCCAGATTAATTATTATATGATTATTGTGCATGTTGGATTATTTTTGGATTAGATCTAATTAATAATTTCTTATTTAAATCTAAAATTAAAATCTCAGATCATACAAACTACTTTAAGGTTGTCCTACTATAAGGTTTATCCCTTATAGTGCAAAGATTATCCTAGTTCGTATAGATCTAATATTATTCATAAATTTATTAGATATGATCTAATTTTATTAATAATTTATTTAAAAGGATTTTAAATCTAAAAATAAAATTTTAGATTGCATCGACTGATCTTATAAGGTTGTCCTTTTGTAAGGTTTATCCCTTTTAGTGAAAAGATTGTCCTAGTACGTACTGATCTAAAACTTTGATCATAAAATTTTAGATTAGATCTAAAAAATTTTATGATCTAATTAAAAATATTTTAATCTAATTTTAATCATCACAAATATGTTATATTTGATCTAAGTTGACTTATAATTGATTGATGTTGAAATTATTTCAATTACATGAACTTGTTTAGATTAGATCTAAAGTAGTTTCATGCTCTTCTACTTGCATATTGATTATGAATCAAACATGCAACTTGGTTTGTAGAACCATGTTATAAAAATATTTTAAAAATATGAAAATCATTTTTGAAAAGCCGAACCCCAACCCTCAGTCCAAAACTTAATTAAGAATTAAGAAGTTGTTTGATTAGGATCTAGGATTATAAATTGAAGATCCTAGGACACGAATCATAACACATTGGGTTAAAAGGATTAGTGGGGATTAGGTCCATTAATTGGATTAGACTTAGGGTTAGATTAAAGAATGGACTTAATTAGAGAATTAACTAAATCTAATCAGTTGTTGTCTTAGATTAGGTCAAGAATTCTCTAGATCAATTACAATAGTTATAGTTGGTCAAGTCCATATCTTTAATGAGACCCAAAATGGACTTGATTCTTGGCTATGCGGTATAGCATGAACTGTTAGGTTGAACTAATTAAAATTAATTAAATCAGTTGGTGTCTAAGGTAAACCAGACCGATGGTCTTTAATTGGGAGCCCACTTACCTGACCATTTCTGATGGTGTCTAAGACAAGCTTTGGTAGACCCGCCCACTGATCGAATTTACCTGGTCTCTTAGTGAAATTATGTTTTGATCGGATCATTTGACTATTCAAGTTGACCCATGTCAACTAGGTAAATCAGTTTGACTGATTTAGGTGCTCCTAGACCAGCCTATTAATGGTCTCTCTTAAGCTAACTTGGTGAAGTTAGTGGGAGGATCATGACAAACTGGTACATCTGACCTTTTTTCATCCTCAAATTAAATTTTCTAAAATTATTAGATCTCTAAAATAGAATAGTTATATGATAACTGGATCATAGCCTCCCATTAAAGTGGATGATAATAGGTCCATCAGTTGGATAATCATTAGAGGCCCAAAGGCCTGGTGCTTATCGATTGATGAAATTATCATTCATTATATGATCTCTTGGATATATATTTCTAAATGGTGGTCAGGTGGGCCAACTAAAATTGGGCTTGATCATTCATTGGTTGGATGGGCCAAGTATGGTCATGTTAATGGTTGGACCTAACTGGACCCTTTTTTGAGAAGGCTAAAGCCAATTGATCAAGGGCTGGGGCAAAATTTTATTACTAAAAGTTGTTTGAAGAAACAATTGGTTATAAACCTACCCTTAGATGTACATGGATTAGCCAACCAAAATTAGGCTCGTGTGCAGTCTATGTGGATTCTAGTATCCACTAAGAAATTAGGATAATTCCTTAAATTGGTGGTAGAGACTACCAATTCAAATAAAATAGTGGGAGAACCTTTTGATTAAAAGTCTAAATCTTTAGGGTTAATGAATCAATTACTAATTAGGTTATGGTTTTCTTTTGTACAGATATGGCCACTTTTCTATCGCTTCGATCATTGTTGGACAATGATAAGTTGGTGGGACCCAACTTCGATAGTTGGTATCAAAAGTTAAAGATTATCCTGGCGCATGAATGCATCCTATGTGTGATAATGGATGATGCACCTGAGGAGCCAGCTGCAAATGCACGTGAAACTATCAAAGACACTTATCAGAATTAGCTCAGCGACCAAACCATAGTGCGCTGCATTATGCTGGCTGCGATGAGTGATGAGTTCAGTCATAGATTTGAGATGGCTCAGCCAAAGAAAATGCTTTAAGTATTAGAGGATTCCTTTGGCACACCCGATGATGTGGAGAGGCATAAGACTAGTTATGCCATCTACAACGCCAGAATGCAGGATGAAGCCTCTATCACTGATCATGTACTGTACATGATCGAACTGATAGAGTGCTTGAGCAAGCTCAGCTTTTTCTTACATAAATAGCTTGGAAAAGATGCAATACTGAACTCACTGCCCAAGTCTTATCTCCCATTCCTTACACATTATAAAATATCAAAGCCTGAATTTGACTACGATGGATTACTTGGGTTACTTCAGAACTTTGAGAAGGATCACTAGCTTGACAAGCAATCGATGAACTTAGTGGAAGGTTCATCTTCTCGTTCTCCATCCTTTGGAAAAGAAAAGAAGAATATGAAGAAGAAAGCTAAGAAGGTGCAAGTTCAGGCTAAGACATCTATGTAGGGCTGGACCAAAAAAATCAAGCTCAATAAGAGTCAAGCTGAATGCTTCTTTTGCAAGAAGTGGGGGCACTAGAAGAGGAACTATCCTCAGTACATTGCCTCCCTGGATCCGAACAGGTAGAGGAAGAAGCAAGCTATTGCTGGATAAGGTATTTATATGATAACTCCTTGTAATTTCTCTATTTATGATATTACTAATTGGGTATTGGATACCAGAAGCTCTTATCATATTTATAATTTGTTATAGGGGTTGCAGGTCAGTAGAAGATTTAAGCAAGATGAAAGATTTCTGAACATTGGAGATGGAAGATCAGGTCCAGTTCTAGCTTTAGAAATTTTGAAACTTGTATTTGAATCTCATACTGTTGGTCTTAGTGATTGTCATTTTTGTCCTAGATTCTTTTTAAATATCATTCTATAGGCCTTTTGGCCATGAATAATTATGAAATTTCAATAAAGAAATGAGTTTGTAATGTCATTATGAATGGTGTTACTGCTTTCTGTGGATAATTGAATAATGGTGTATATATGTTATCACAATCTGTTAATGTAGTCTATTCAACTGGCAAACATCCTAGACTAGATAATGTGACAGATATCTACTTATGGCACTATAGGCTAGGTCATATAAATAAGAATAGGATAAGCAGGTTGGCTCAAGAGGGTATCCTTGAACTTAGTGATTGTGAATCACTTTCAACCTGTGAATTCTATCTTCTTGGTAAAATGATCAAGTCACCTTTTACAGAAAAAAATGAGAGAGCCACTGAGCTCTTAGGTCTAGTACATACTGATGTATGTGGACCAATGAGCACAAGTGCTAGAGATGTATATGTTTACTTCATCACTTTCACAGATGATCTATCAAGATATGGATATGTCTATCTGATGAAACATGAGTCGGATTCTTTTGAAATGTTCAAACAATTTCAAAGTGAAGTAGAAAAATAAACTGGAAAGAGTATTAAAACTCTTCGATCTGACCAAGGAGGAAAATACCTTTTCGATAAGTTTCTCACATATCTAGGAGGGAATGGGATTCTCTCCTAATGGACTCCTCCAGGAACACGACAGCATAATGGTATATCTGAAAGGAGAAATCAGACTCTGTTAGACATGGTCCAATCCATGATAGATTTTTTTAGCTTGTAGATATCCCTCTAGGGATATGCACTCGAATCAACTTGCTATATTTTAAATAGGATTTCAAATAAATCTATGGTTAAAACTCCATATGAGATATGGACAGGATGTAAGCCAGCACTTTCACACCTCAGGGTCTGGAGGTGCCCGACTTATGTCAAATGATTAATTACAGATAAACTTAGACCTTGGTCTGATAAGTGCGCATTTATAGGATACCCAAAAGAGACCAAAGAATATTATTTCTACTAGGCTGATGAACAAAAGATGTTCGTCAACCTTAGGACAACCTTTTTGGAAAAGAAGTTTCTTAGTGAAAGAACTATTGCCTTTAAGGTTGAACTTAATGAAGTTCAATAGGTAGAAAGTCTGACATAGAATGCTAAACCTGAGTCGGATTTGATCAGATCATATTCAAAGCCTAGTGAACCCGCACCATTAAGATGATCTAGTAGAGTACTGTTTCATTCAGATATATACTATGGGTTCTTAGTCAAAGATGGTGATCCTATCGAACTCGATGAGAATGATGAGAACTCGATCACTTACATGGATGCTATGCAGAGATCCGACTCTAAGAAATAGCTAGAAGCCATGAGATCCAAAATAGTTACATGAAGATCAATGATGTATGGACATTAGTTGACCCACCTGAAGGGGTTAAACCCATTGGATGTAAATGGGTATTCAAAAGGAAAAAAGGCGTAGATAGAAAGGTGGAGATCTATAAAGCCCATCTGGTTGCCAAGGGGTATCATCAATGTTATGGTATTGACTATAATGAGACATTCTTCCTAGTGGCAATGCTCAAATCTATTTGGATAATGCATGTAATAGCTATCCAGTTGGATTATGAGATCTGATAATTGGATGTGAAGATAGCTTTCCTAAATGGAGATCTGACCGAAGAAGTGTATATGATATGACTTGAGGGGTTCACATCCATAGATGGGTTCAAAGTGTGCAGGCTTTAGAGATCCATTTATGGATTGAAGCAAACATCTCGAAGTTGGAACATGCATTTTGATAAAGTGATCAAACGTATGGCTTCATTAAGAATAGAGAAGAATCTTGCATTTACAAATGGATAAATGGTCCAGCAGTGGTATTCCTTAATTTATATGTGGATGACATTCTGTTAATCGGGAATGACATCCCTGCACTATAGGGAATAAATATCTGGTTGTCATCACAGTTCTTCAAGAAGGACTTGGGTGAAGCATCCTACATCCTAGGGATGAAGATCTATAGGGATAGATCTAAAAGAATAGTTGGTATATCCCAGTCCACATATATAAAAACTATGCTGAAGAGGTTCGGTATGGAGAATATCCAAAAAGAGCTATCTCCCGATAGGTCAAGGAATTTCACTCTCTAAGAAGGATTGTTCGACAACTACTAAAGAGAGAGAGCGTATGAGTAGAATCCCATATGCTTCGACAGTGGGGTCTATCATGTATGCAATGACATGTACGGGACTAGACGTGGCATACTCACTAGAAGTAGTAAGTAGATATTAGTCTGACCCTAGAGAAAATCATTGAAATGTGGTTAAAACCATCCTTAAGTATTTGAGAAATACTAAAGACCAATGGTTGGTTTATGGTGAGTTAGATCTAAAACTGGTGGGGTTTATAGACTCCAGCTTTCAATCTGACTATGATGACAGCAAAAGCATGTCGGAGTATATCTTTACTCTAAATGGTGGAGCCATCTGCTGAAAAAGTTTTAAGCAGCATATAATGATAGACTCTATTTGCGAAGCAGAGTACATGACAGCATCAGATGCAGCAAGAAAGCTATGCGGCTGAGAAAGTTCATCACTGAGCTCGGAGTAGCACCCTCCATTGATGGTCCAGTCTTGCTATACTATGACAGCACTGGCGCCATTGCTCAAGCAAAGGCACACCAGCAGACAAAGCACTACACTGCGTACATCTGGTCTATAAGATCATAGATCATGGTGATGTCGACCTTCAGAAGATCAACAGAAAGGAGAACCTAGCTGACCCCTTCACTAAAGCCTAGCAATCAAGGAGTTCGACAATCATAAGTCGAAGATGGGTATTAGATACTGTACCGAGTGGCTTTAGGACAAGTGGGAGTTATTGAAAATTATGTCCCAAAAGCCAATCGTTAGCCTGTTAACGGTTGAGCTACTTTGTATATGTAATTGATCATTGATAAATAAAATACTTTGGCATATTTTTCATCACAAGTCTTCATCTTCTAACATACTCCATTTTTGTGATGAAGTCCTTAGGACTATTTAGTTTTGATAAAGAGAGGATTTATCGATTAGTCCTCAAATCAGTTCACGACCAAATGATAGGCTGTTAAATAGGACGACAGCATCTATCGAGCATAGGTCGCTGTATGCCATATAGGTTGGTTGTTCTCTTAACCAAGAGTAAGGAGATACTGGTATGGCATACAAGTGAGATGTATAGATACATCATCATTGAACGTGACCAACTTCAGAGTATTCTACTGTCGAGGATGTCTCTGATCGGATATAGGTATAAGTGTCCATAAGACCTGAGATCACCTCAGTGACTTGCAAGCAACTCACTATGCT
Organism: Cocos nucifera; assembly: GCA_006176705.1. NCBI lineage: Eukaryota > Viridiplantae > Streptophyta > Magnoliopsida > Arecales > Arecaceae > Cocos > Cocos nucifera. The sequence continues at coordinate 49,316 of QRFJ01005519.1, read as the reverse complement.
TTGGTACCGGACTAACTAAATTTTTAATTCAGTAATGGTAGGCTTCTGGGCACAGTCAAGTACTTACGAAGTCAGTGTATTATCAAGATGGAATTGACCACTCCAAGTATTGGAGAAGAATGCATCACTATATTTCAATATAGCAAAATCTTGATCAAGATAATCCATCAGATAGATTTGATATTTTGAAATATAATGTGGACAATCCGATCAAAGTTGACAGTTGAACTCCGAGGTGTCCTACGAGCATTTTGGTCAAGGAGATGAATTATATAGAAACTATATCCACATGGATTCTAAGAATAGTGTTCTACACATTCGACCTATCCAGCCATCGAATATCATTTCTAGATGGTCACTTTGATTGGTATAGAAATTTATTTCTATGCTACCGACTTAGATTCAGACCTATGAGGTCACACACATTAGAGCTTATGATCTGATTGGATGGTTGATCAATGATTGAGAATCGTTCTAAGGTTAAACGATCAATACGATTGATGTTTAACCTAGTGCAAGTGTTGTAGGAGGATTGATTAGCAATTCAATTACTAATTGACTTAATTTGATTAAGACAAAGGGCTGAGATTAAGTCTAATTAAATATGATTTAATTAGATTTGATTTGGGCTTGATTGGATCAAGTGTATTTGACTTATTGGATAAGTCAAGTGCAAGAAAAAAACTAGTCCTAGTCTAACTAGGACTTAGGTCAATCTAATTTCCTAATTTGATTAAAAAATTAAATTAGAATTAAATCTAATTTAATTGAATCACTAATTGGGTTAGAATCTAATTTAATTTGATTGAGTTGGTTTTAGTTTAATTTGGTTTAAGAAACCACTTTGATTTAGTCATAGATAGAATCCTAGTAAGACTAGGATTCTTATTTGCGCCACCTTAGTCCCAATGCCCCCATGCCTATTTTTTTGATATTTTTCATGAAAAATCCTTTTGTTCCTGATCTTCATGTACATCCACTCTCTTCCTCTCTTTCTCATATGGTAATTGGGTAGAAGATCAAGTAAAAAAAGGAGTTTATTTTGATATTGGATTCTATGAGATAGAATCCTAACAAACCCAAACTCTTTCCAAAAGGTGCCACCCCCGCTTCCAATTAATTTCACTCTTATTTCACATGAGAAACCCCTTTTCTTGTGCACCTTTTCTTTCTGGTACATGCTAAAAATTTTGGAGGGGGTGCCCAAGAGTTGGGCGCCCCTTGACTTGCCCTATTTGACCTTTTCCTATCTAGTATTTAATCTAGACAAGGACCCTTCTTTTTCTATATATTTTGAATGAATTTTGGCTTAAAATTTTCGTGTGTTATAGACCTTTGAGAGTATTTTGAGGTTTGTGAAAATTAGGGAGAGAGAACCTCTGGGCATTGAGATTCAATAGACACAAATCTAGGTGTCTAGATGAGAGCAAAGAGAAGAAGAAGAGGGTCTTCTTCTAAGGTTGCTGTGTTCATCTCTTCCCTTCCTTCTTCCTTGGGTTTTCTAAGAGTGTCTCATATCTAAAATCTCTTCTCCTCCTTCTCCTCTTTGGAAGAGTCTAATCTAGAAGAAAGAAGGCATCTGATCAACCATCAAAGAAAGATCAGCATAGTACTAGCATACTGTGCTGATTTCCAGCATTTGGATTTCTGATCGTGATCGTGGGCTCGTGTGGATGACTCCTAGAGGTCAGACATGTGTACAGCTTGCAACTTCATCCTCAAGCTTGGATCAGTGAGTTAGAATATCTAACTCGTTCAGGTAATAGATATGATCTATTATTTCTTTCATACATGCATGAGATATAGTGTAGATCTAGGTTGATGTGATCAACCTTTCCTTCTTGTTTATTTTTGATTTAGATTTAAATGCCATGCAATAATCATATAATATGGTGTTAGATCTAGGGATTATCTAATATTTATAATTAATTAGATTAATTTTGACTCTTCTACTGCTGATCTAGAAAAAAGTTTTAAGATCTAGCCTTAAAACCCTAGATCTGGTTCCTTTAAGTTCATGATGAACTATCCATATGAATCACTCAAGGACATATCAATCTACAAATCCTTATCCATCAAGACACCAAGCTTCTCAAGCTCTTGTAGGTCCTTGATATTCGTTAGGCAATGATCTTTGATCGACTGCTCATCACGCATATGCGCCTTAAAGAGTCTTCTCAAGACTCGATAATGCGCTACGTGACTCTAATCACCAAACAACTCTTTTAGGTCAGCCAATATTTGCCATGCAATTTTAATGTCTTCATGTTGGTGCTACAACTCATCAGACATTGAGTCCAACATGTAGCACCAGATCTTGTTATCATTGTTCGACCATTTTTTTATGAGACGCTCTCTGATCCATGGTTGGACATGCTTATAAATTGCGGGGCTCCTAGTCTAATACATAAGTCAGGTTTTTTTGAACTCAAAACAATTTTAAAGTTCCTTAGCCAATCATTATAATTTGGTCAGGTCAATTTATGGGTATCCAAGATTCATGCTTGGGATTAGTCTTAGATATTTTCCTATAGAGAGTCAAAGTTTCTAGTTAGACTTATAATTTGACTCAACTAATTTGTTTAGAGATTTCATTTTTAAACAAATTAGGCTCTCACTATTTCTTCAGATCCCTACATTCCCTAGGCAAAGATGCAAAAATCTTCATGATTATTTATTTCTAGTGGGTCGTGCGGTCCTACCGATTGGCTCATCACCTCACCTAACAATTATTAGTGAAGGATCGATAACTCTTATCCAATGTTTCTCTAAACATGGTGCACCCAAACCTAATCTCTAATTCATGAAGCTCATGCCTGAAATATTGCTCTACTCCTTAGTTAAGTCAGACCCATCATTTGCATGAATTGAATTTCTGATTGGGTTCCTAATCTTATCCAGAATATTAAGCCCAACCCATCCTCCAACCCATAGCGTCCAATACCTAATAAATATAGTTGCATCTTTCTGGTGCAACTGAATCACTGTAACCAGTCGAGAACAATCAACCCCTGGAAGGGTCCGCACATCTACAATGGTGGAAGACCTATGACTTAATATTTTCTTAAGGAGATTTGATTTGGTCTCTTAGACTCGACTACTCATAACATTTATGACTAACCTAGTGGCATGGGTTAGCTCGAATCGTTAGCCACCTCAAACTAGAACTGAGTTGACCCAATCAGCCAGGTAAGTGAGATCAATGGGAGGAATATGCCATTAACTTACTATGAATGCATTCAGATCGAGTAGCTTCCAATTAAAAATCATTGGTCATATCTGCCAAACTAACCTTAGACACTGATTCATCTGACCAAAACTGATCGGATTAGTCTACAATCTAAGCTCGAACTACGGAGCTAAATTAGGTCTTAACTTGATTGACCATATGTGACTATGAGTCGACCTTGACCTAGACTTAATCCTATTAGGTTGGTCAAATCTAAGCACTCTTGATCCCACCTAACAAACTCTTAATTCGATTTGATCAACTGCTAGACCTAATTGAGCTACCCACACCCAAACCCATATTTTATGAAAGTATCTTAGATCTAAAAATTTATAATTTTTAGACCTAATTAATTTTATAAATTTTATTCTTAATTAAGTCCAAGGGTTCAAAAATAAAACATGTATCAAAAAAAAATTATAGGGTTTTGTAGTAAAGTAAGTTTTCGATTTTTGATTAAAGGCAAACACGTAGCACCCCTACATGCCATAAGAGCACCCCATCAAATGGAAAGAGAGGGCATTTCCATCCTTCTTACTCTTATGACTGGATGGCTAAGGGGAATGCCTTGATCAAAAATATAAACTATACTATAAAACTATTAGATCTAAAGCATAAAACTATTACATGATTTAAGATCTAATCCATACATGTTTTGCATACATCTCAAGTATCGATTTTAAATATTCACATGCATGTTTTAGATCTAATTACATGTGATGTAGCATTTGAAAATAAAATCTTAAATGATCATATCAAATAGAAATTTTATTCTAGATAATTCATAGCATAGAATGTAGAATTAGACATGCATCAAATATATCGCATATATGTGAAAATTTTTATGCAACTACTAATTTTAGATATAATTACATCTGATGTAATATCTAAAATCAAACATATCAGATCATATAATCTTCAAAAAATTAAATAAATATTTTATTAAAATTTTTAGATCTAGACTATGATGTAAAACTATAGATCTAGTCTAGACATACATTGCCTATATCATATATATCAAAAATTTAAATTAGATCTAATATTTCAGATCTAATTACATGTAATGTAATATCTGAAACTTAAATAATTAAATTATAAAAAATTAAATTATATTTAATCTAAAATATATTCAAAAACTATCATGATATAGAACTACAGATCTAGATTAGAACAAGCATTGTATATATCAAATATATAATTTTAAAAGATATAATTTTTTATTTTAGATCTAATTACATCCGATGTAATAATTGAAAATCAAATAAATAGATCATAAGAATGATTTTATATTGAAACTAAAGATAGATCTGGAATCGGCAATTTGGCTCTAATACCAGTTGAAAAAAAATCTAGGTTTTCCTACCGTAGGATGCATCTGATCGAATCAAATTTGCAGTAGAATATTTTAAATTTTTTTTATAATTTGATCAGATCTAAAAATTCTTAGATTTGATTAGATTGATCTAAAATTAGAAGTAAAATTAAAAATAAAAATAGTGATATCTAATATCACTTGATTGGAAGAATCATTCATCCTATAGTGATGATTTGTTGTTGATCTGAGGTTTCGATTTGAGCCATGCATGTGTCCGACCTCTATTAATATCCACTTAGGTCAGATTTGGAAGTCCCCTCCTTTTGAGTCTGATCTCCAAATATCATATCTGAAATTAACTTGGTGCACCTTTGATCTAATCTTCGGCAGCAGCATGTCCATCTCTCGATCAAGGTCTTCTAGACTCAATCTTTATAGCAACAGTCATCAATGCTTGATGGTTGAATCCATTGGGAAATGTGTCCAAAAGCTAATCATCAATCTATTGATGATTGAGCTACATTATATTCATAATTAATTCATTAATAAATAAAATATATTTTTGATATTTTTTTCATCATAAAGTATTCATCTTCTAACGAACTTCATTATTGTGATCAAGTCTTTTGGACTATTTAACTTCAATAAAGAGAGGATTTATCGATTAGTTCTTAAATCTATTCACGACCAAATTATAGGCTGTTAATTAGGATGATAGTATCTATCGAGCATAAATCATTGTATGCTATATAGGTTGGTTGTCCTCTTAATTAAGGAGTGTGAAGACACTGGTATGGTATACAAGTGAGATGTATGGGTACATCATCATTGAATATAACCAACTTCAGAGCATTTTGCTATCGAGAATGTCTTTGATGGGATATAGGTATAAGTGTCCCTTAGACTTGAGATCACCTCAGTAACTTGCAAGCAACTCACTGTGCTTTGGTACTAGACTAACTGAATTTCTAACTCAGTAACAGAAGACTTCTAGCACAGTTAAGTACTTGTGAAGTCAGAGTGTGATCAAGATGGAATTGACCACTTCAAGAGTTGGAGAAAAATGTATCACTGTATTTCAATATAGCAAAACCTTGGCCAGGATAATCCATTAGATGGATTTGATATTTCTGAAATACAATGTGGACAATCTTATCAAAGTTGACCATTGAACTCTGAGGTGTCCTATGAGCATTTTGATCAAGGAGATGAATTATATAGAAACTATATCTGCATGGATTCTAAGGATGTTGTTCTACGCATTCGACCTATCTGACCGTCGGATATCATTGCTAGATTGTCACTTTGATTAGTATAAAAATTTATTCTTATGCTACTGGCTTAGGTTTGAACCTTTGAGGTCACACACATTAGAGTTTATGATCCAATCAGATAGTTGATCAACGATGAAGAATCGTTCTAGGGTTAAACAATCAATACGATTGATATTTAACCTAGTGCAAGTGTTGTAGGAGGATCGATTAGCAATTAGATTGCTAATTGACTTAATTTAATTAAGCCAGAAGGCTAAGATTGAGTCTAATTAAATATAATTTAATTAAATTTAGTTTGATCTTAGTTAGATCAAGTTCAATTGGTTTATTGGATAAGCCAAGTGCAAGGAAGAACTAGTCCTAGTTCAACTAGGACTTAAGTCAACCCAATTTTCTAATTTGATTAAAAATTAAATTAAAATTTAATTTAATTTAATTTAATTTAATTAAGTTTTTAATTAATTTAGAATATAATTTAATTAGGTTGAATTAATTTTGATTTGATTTGATTTGAGAAACCATGTTGGACCAAGTCAAAATAAGAATCCTAGTAAGACTAGGAACTTCCCTCCTTATGCCACCTTAGTCCCAACGCCCATGCTTCATGCCCCCTTTTGATTTTGCATGAATTCTTCATGCCCAAGAGAAGCCCACCACGTCACAAAGTCCTCATCTTTCTTTCTTACATGGTAAATTAAATATGGACCAAGTCAAAGTAGGAATTGGTTTTGATTTCAAATTCTATAAAATAGAATTTTAGGAAACCAAAACTCTTCCTATAATGCACCGATTTCACCTAGATTTTTTCTAGGATTTTTGTGGCTTTTAGGGGGGTTTTTATATGACAAAACCTAGTGGTCCACAGTAGAAAAGGAGGGTGCTCCCAAGAGTTGGGCGCCCCTTGTCTTGCCCAATTTGGACATTCCTTGTCTAGGTATTTGACCTAGACAAGGACTCCTCTATATCTCTCTATATAGGATGAATTTTAGACTATTTTTTGGATATATTCTAGATCATTGAGAGACCTTTGGGGTGTATGAAAATTATGGAGAAAGAGTATTGGGGCATGGGGATTTCAGAGACACCAATCTAGTTGTCTAGGTGAGAGAACAAAGAAGAAGAAGAAGGGTTCTTCTTCTATGATTTTTTCTTTGATCTTTTCCTCCTTATTCAGAGATTTTTGAGAGGTGTCTCAGGTTTAAAATATCTTTTCCTTCCTTTTGAAAATTAGAGAGTCCAAGATTTGAAGAAGATGGTTCCAAATTAATCATCAAAGAAGGATCAGCATAGTATGATCAGCACAGTACTAGCATATTATGCTGATTTCCTGCATCGAACTTTTGATTGTGGTTCGTGGGCTCGTGTGGACAACTCCTAGAGGTTGAATATGTGTGTGGCTCACAACATCATCCTCAAACCTAGATTAGTACGTCAGAACATTTAACTTGTATAAGTAATAGATCTAATCTATTATTTTCATACCTGCATTAAATGTAGTGTATATACATGTTGATGTGATCAACATGTTTTAGTTTCTTCTTTAGATTTTTAATTTTTGATTTAATAAAATGTCATGATCATGTAATAGATCTTAGATTTAGAATATTTTCTAGAATTTAAAATTAATTTTGATTAATTTTAGTTTTTCGCTGTCTGATCTTAAAAAAGTTTCAAGATCTAGCCCTGAAACCCTGGATCTGGTTCCTATCAATTGGTATCAGAGCCTAGGTTTTTCATTGCATGATTATTTGAGCATGTTTAGATTATTTTTTAAATTAGATCTAATTTATAATCTAATTATTAAATCTAAAATTAAAATTTTTGATCACACGAACTGCTATAAGATTGTCCTGCTGTAAGGTTTATCCCTTATAATGGAAAAGTTATCCTAGTTCATGTTGATCTGCTTCTAATCATAAATTTATTAGATTTAATCTAATTTTATTTATAATTTAATAGATTTAAAATCATTTTAGATCTAAAAATAAAATTTTTAGATTGCATGGACTGCTACAAGGTTATCCTGTTGTAAGGTTTACCCCTTACAGTAAAAAGATTATCCTAGTACGTGCTGATCTAAAATATTAATCATAAAATTTTAGATTAGATCTAAGAGATTTTTTGATCTGATTAAAAATATTTTAATCTAATTTTAATCATCATAAATATGTTAGATTTAATCTATGGTAATTTATGATTAATTATAGTTAAAATTATTTCAATTATATGAACTTGTTTAGATTAGATCTAAAATAGTTTCATGCTTATTTTACTTGCATATTGATTATGAATCAAATATGCAACTTGGTTGATAAAAAAATATTGTAAAAATATTTTATAAATATAAAAATTATTTTTGAAAAGCCGAATCCCAACCCTCAGCCCAAAACTTAATTAAGAATTAAGAAGTTATTTGATTAGGATCTAGGATTGTGAATTAAAGATCCTAAGACACAAATCATAACACATTAGGTTAAATGGGTTAGAGGAGACTAGGTCCATTAATTAGATTAGACCTAGGGTTAGATTAAAGAATGAACTTAATTAGAGAATTGACTAAATCTAATCAATTATTATCTTAGATTAGGTCAAGTATTCTCTAGATCAATTACAATAGTTGTATTTGGTCAAGTCCATGTCTTTAAGAAGACCCAAGATGGACTTGATTCTTGGCTCTGCGGTCCAGCACGAACTGTTGGTTGATCTAATTGAAACTAGTTAAACCATATCGATGGTCATTAATTGGCAGCCCGCTTATCTGACCATTTTTGATGGTGTCTAAGGCAAGCTTTCGTAGACCCTTCCATTGATCAAACTTACCTATCCTCTTGATGAAATTATATTTTGATCAGATTACTTGATTATTCAAGCTGACCTATGTCAGCTAGGTAAATCAGTTTGACTGATTTAGGTGCTCCTAGACCTGTCTATTAATGGTCTCCCTTAAGCTGACTTGCTGAAGTCAGTAGAAGGATCATGATAAGCTGGCTCATCTGACCTTCCCTCATCTTCAAATTATATCCTCTAAAATTATTAGGTCCCTAAAATGAGATAGTTATTATGATAACTAGATCCGCCACCCATTAAATTGGATGATAATGGGTCTATTAGTTGGATAATCATTGGAGGCCCAAAGGCTTGATGTTTATCGGCTAATGAAATTATCATTCATTATGTGATTTCTTAGCTACATCTTTCTAAATGGTGGTTTGGTTGGCTAACCAAAGTTAGGCCTAATCATTCATTAGTTTGATGGACCAAGTATGGTCATGTTAATGGTTGGACCTAAGTGAACCTTTTTAGTGGAGGCCAAAGCCTACTGATTAGGGACTGGGGCAAAATTTAATTATTAAAAATTATTTGGAGAAATAATTAATTATGAACCTATCCTTAGATGTATGTGGGTTGGCCAACCAAAGTTTAGCTCATGTGCAGTCTATGTGGGTTCTAGTATCCACTAAGAAATTTGGATAATTTCTTAAATTGAAGGTAGAGACTATCAATTCGAATAAAAAAGTGGAAGAATCTTTTGATTAAAGTCTAAATCTTTAGGTTTAATGAATCAATTACTAATTAGGTTATGATTTTTCTTTGTGTAGATATGGCCACTTTTTTATCGCTCTGATCATTATTGGACAATGATAAGTTGGTGGAATCCAACTTCGATAGCTAGTATCGAAAGTTGAAAATTATCCTGAAGCATGAATGGATCCTATATATATTAATGGATCCGGCACCTGAGGAGCCAGCTGCCAATGCACGTGGAATAGTTAAAGACACTTACAAGAAATGGCTCAGTGATCGGATCATGGTGCGCTGCATTATGTTGGCTACTATGAATGACGAGTTCAATCGCAGATTTGAGATAGCTCAGCCAAAAGACATGCTTCAAGTGTTGGAGGATTTCTTTGGCACATCCAATGATCTGGAGAGGCACAAGACTAGTTGTGCCATCTTCAATGCCAGGATGTAGGACGGTGTCTCTGTCACTAATCATGTATTGTACATGATCGAGCTGATAGAGAGATTGAGCAAGCTCGACTTTTTCTTATGTAAATAGCTTAGGAAGGACGCAATACTGAACTCATTGCCCAAGTCTTTTCTCACATTCCTTACTCATTTTAGATGACAAAGCTTGAAGTAGACTACCACGGGTTACTGGGGTTGCTTTAGAACTTTAAGAAGGATCACTAACTCCAAAAGGAGTCGGTGAACATAGTGGGAGGTTCATCTTCTAGTTCTCGATCCTTTAGGAAAGGGAAGAAGAACAAAAAGAAGAAAGCTAAGAAGGTGCAAGTTCAGGCTGAGATATCTATGCATGGCCAGATCAGGAAGATCAAGCCCAATAAGAGTCTAGCTAAATACTTTTTTTGCAAGAAGTAGGGGCACTAGAAGAGAAACTATCCTCAGTACTTTGCCTCTTCGGATCCGAACAGGTAGAGAAAGAAGCAAATGGTTACTGGGCAAAGTATTTATATGATAACTCTTTGTAATTTCTCTATTTATAATATTACTAATTGGGTATTGGATATCGATAGTCCTTACTATATTTGCAATTCATTGTAGGGGTTGCAGGTCAGTAGGAGATTCAAGCAAGATGAAAGGTTCCTAAATGTTGGAGATAGAAGACCAGTTTCAGTTCCAGCTTTAGGAATTTTGAAACTTGTATTTGAATCCCAAACCATTATTTTTAGTGATTGTCATTTCTATCCTAATTTTTTTTTGAATGTTATTTCTGTAGGCCTTCTGGCCAAAAAATGATTATGAAATATCAATAAAAAAATAAATTTATAATATCATTATGAATGGTGTTACTATTTTCTATGGATATTTAAATAATGGGTGTATATGCTATCACAACCTATTAATGTAGTCTATTCAACTGGCAAGCATCCTAGATTACATAGTGTGTCAGATATCTATTTATAGCACTATAGGCTAGGTTATATAAACAAGAATAGGATAAATAGGTTGACTCAAGAGAGAATCCTCAAAGTTAGTGATAGTGAATCACTTCTAACCTGTGAGTCCTATCTTCTTGATAAAATGATCAAGTCACCTTTTATTGAAAAGATGAAAGAGCCACTGAGCTTTTAGGTCTAATACATACTGATGTATGTGGACCAATGAGCATAAGTGCCAAAGATGGATATTTCTACTTCATTACTTTCATAGATGATCTATCCAGATATGAATATGTTTATTTAATGAAACATAAGTCAGATTCATTTAAAATATTTAAATAATTTTGAAGTGAAGTAAAAAAATAAATTAGGAAAAGTATCAAAACTCTTCGATCTGACTGAGGAGAAAAATATCTTTCTGATGAATTTCTCACATATCTAGGAGAGAATGGGATTCTCTTCCAATGGACTCCTCCAAGAATACTACAACATAATGGTGTGTCTAAAAGGAGGAATCAGACTCTGTTAGACATGGTCTGATTCATGATGGGTTTTGCTAGCTTGCCGATATCCTTCTAGGGATATGCACTCGAATCAATTTGTTATCTGTTAAATAAGATTCCAAGTAAGTCTGTAGTTAAGACTCCATATAAGATATGGATAGGACGTAAGCCAGCACTTTCACATCTTAAGATTTGGGGGTGCTCGGCTTATATCAAACGGTTAGTTACAAATAAACTTAGACCTAAGTTTGATAAGTGCACATTTATAGGATACCCAAAAAAGATCAAAGAATGCTATTTCTACCATGCTGATGAACAAAAGATGTTCGTTAGTCTTAAGATAATCTTTTTGAAAAAGGAGTTCCTTGGTGAAGGAGACCTCTAAGGTTAAACTTGATGAAGTTTAGCAGGTAGAAAAATTGATACCTATAGCTGAACCTGTGTCAAATTTGATTAGATCAGATCCAGAGCCTAGTGTACCTGCACCATTAAGACGATCCGATAGAATACCGCATCATTCAGATAGATACTATAATTTTTTGATCCACAATGGTGATCCCAATAAACTTGATGAGAACGATGAGGATCCGATCACTTATATGGATGCTATGCAGAGACCCAATTCTGAGAAACAACTTGAGGCCATGAAAACCAAAATGGAGTCCATGAAGGTCAACTATGTGTGTGTTGGAAAATGTGTTCCAAAATCAATCATCAGTCTGTTGATGGTTGAGCTACTTTATATCTATAATTAATTTATTAATAAATAAAATATATTTTTGATATTTTTTATCATAAAGTATTCATCTTCTAACGATCTCCATTAATATGATGAAGTCCTTAGGACTATTTAGCTTCGATAAAGAGAGGATTTATCGATTAGTCCTTAAATTTGTTCACGACCAAATAATAGGCTATTAATCAGGACAACAGCATCTATCAAGCATAGATCACTGTATGCCATATGAGTTGGTTGTCCTCTTAACTAAGGAGTGTGGAGACATTGATATGGCATACAGATGAGATATATGGGTACATCGTCATTGAATGTGACCAACTCCAGAGCATTCAACTATCAAGAATGTCATTGATGAGATATAGGTATAAGTGTCCCTTAGATCTGAGTGTGACTTGCAAGCAACTCACTGTGCTTTGGTACTAGACTAACTAAATTTTTAATTTAGTAATGAAAGGCTTCTGGGCATAGTCAAGTACTTGCAAAGTTAGAGTGTGATCAAGATGGAATTGACCACTCTAAGAGTTGGAGAAGAATGTATCATTGTATTTCAATATAGCAAAATCTTGACCAAGGTAATCCATCATATGGATTTGATATTTTGAAATACAATATGGACAACCTGATCAAAGTTGATAGTTGAATTTTAAGATATCCTATGAGCATTTTAGTCAAGGGGATGAATTATATGAAAACTATATCCGCATGGGTTCTAAGGATGTTGTTCTACACATTCGACCTATCCGACTGTCGAGTATCATTGCTAGATGGTTACTTTGATTGGTATAAAAATCTATTCCTATGCTACTGACTTAGATTTGAATCTATGAGGTCACATATATTAGAGCTCATGATCTAATCGAATGGTTGATCAATGATTGAGTATTGTTCTAGGGTTAAACAATCAATACGATTGATCTTTAACCTAGTCCAAGCATTGTAGGAGGATTGATTAGCAATTTGATTACTAATTAACTTAATTTAATTAAGTCAAAGGGATAAGATTAAGTCTAATTAAATATAATTTAATTAGATTTAGTTTGGGCTTGATTGGATCAAGTTCAATTGGCTTATTGGATAATCCAAGTGTAAGAAAAAACTAGTCCAAGTTCAATTAGGACTTGGGTCAACCCAATTTCCTAATTTGATTAAAAAATTAAATCAAAATTTAATTTAATTTAATTTAATCTTATTAAATTAAATTTTTAATTGGATTAGAATCTAATTTAATTTGGTTGACTTGGTTTTGATTCATTTTGGTTTGAGAAACCATGTTTGACCAAGTCATAGATGGAATCCTAGTGAGACTAGGATTCCACCTTGCACCACCTTAGCCCTCCATGCCCCCCATGCATATTTTTTAGAAATATTTCATGGAAATTCTCTATCCCCTGATCTTCACGCATGCCTCCTCTCTCCTTCTCTTTCTCATATGGTAATTTGGTGGTTGACCAAGTCAAGAGGAGAAGTTTGTTTTTGATCTAGGATTCTATGAGATAGAATCCTTATTAACCAAAACACCTTCTTCTATCTATGCTACCCCTTTCCTATTTTTTTCTTCATTATTCCATGTGAGAAAGAAGGAATTTTTTACATGTATTGTTGCTGGATTCACCAAAAAAATCAGAGGAGGGGTGTCCAAGAGTTGGGCGCCCCAATCTCTTGCCAAAACTAGTCCTTCCTTGTCTAGTTTTTGACCTAGACAAGAACTCTTCTTTTTCTATAAATTCAGGATGAATTTTGATCTAATTTTTTCATAAAATATAGATCATTAAGAGAGCTTTGAGGTGTACAAAAATCATGGAGAGAGAACCTCTGGGCATGGGGATTCCATAGACACCAAACTAGGTGTCTAAGTAAAAGAAAAGAGAAGAACAAGAGGGTCTTCTTCTAGGGCTATTTTGATTTTCTCTTCTCCTCCTACTTTTGAGATTTCTTTGAGAGAGTCTCAGATCTGAAATATCTCTTCTTTATTCTAATATTTTGGAGAGTCCAAATCTCAAAGAAGGAAGCATCGTATCGACCGTCGCAGAGAGATCAGCACAGTACTAGTATGCTATGCTGATTTTTTGCATCAGGATCTCAGATCGTGTTTGCGAGCTCATGTGGATGACTCCTAGAGGCCGGATGTGTGTATGGCTCATGACTTCATCCTCAAGCCCGGATAAGCAAGTTAGAATGTCTAACTTACTCAGGTATCAGATCTAATCTGTTATTCTATAGCTAAATTAGATGTAGTATTGTAGCATGTTGATGAGATCAACATGTTAATCTTTTCTTTATATTTTTAATTTTTAATTTAATATCATATCTTGATTATGTAATAAATCTTAAATTTAAAATATTTTTATATTTATTTAAATAAATATTTAATTTATTTAAGTCTTCCACTGTATGATCTTAAATAAGTTTCAAGATCTACTCGTGAAACTCTAGATCTGGTTTCTTAAATTGGTATCAGAGCCTAGGTTCTTATTACATGATTTTGTTGAGCATGTTTAGATTATTTATTAAATTAGATTTTATTTATAATCTAATTATTAAATCTAAAATTAAAAATTTAGATCTCACGAACTGCTATAAGATTGTCCTATTGTAAGATTTACCCTTTACAGTAAAAAGGTTGTCCTATTTCATGATGATCTATTCCTAATCATAAATTTATTTGATTTAATCTAATTTTATTTATTATTTAATAGATTTAAAATAGTTTTAGATCTGAAAATAAAGTTTTTAGATTGCACGGACTGCTAGAAGGTTTTTCTGCTATAAGGTTTATCCCTTATAATAAAAAGGTTGTCCTAGTACGTGCTGATCTAAAATATTGATCAAAAAATTTTAGATTAGATATAAAAAATTTTATGATCTAATTAAAAATATTTTAATCTAATTTTAGTTATCATAAATATGTTACATTTGATCTAAGTTGATTTATGATTGATTGGTGTTGAAACTATTTCAATTACATGAACCTATTTAGATTGGATCTAAAGTAAATTCAAGTTTATGTTACTTGCATTTTGATTATGAATCAAACATGAAACTTGATTGATAGAACCATGTTGTAAAAATATTTTATAAATATGAAAATTATTTTTGAAAAGTTGAATCACAACCCTCAGTCCAAAATTTAATTAAGAATTAAGAAGTTATTTGATTAGGATCTAGGATTGTAAATTGAAGATTCTAAAACACGAATCATAATACATTGGGTTAAATGGGTTAGTGGGGATTAGGTCCATTAATTGGGTTAGACCTAGGGTTAGATTAAAGAATGGACTTAATTAGAGAATTGACTAAATCTAATCAATTGTTGTCTTAGATTAAGTCAAGGATTCTCTAGATCAATTACAATAGTTATAGTTGATCAAGTCCTTATCTTTAACGAGACCCAAGATGGACTTGATTCTTGGCTATGAGGTCTAGCATGAACTATTAGGTTGATCTAATTGAAACTAATTAAACCAATTGGTGTCTAAGGTAAACCAGACTAGTGGTCTTTAATTGGCAGCCTGCTTACCTGGCCATTTTTTATGGTGTCTAAGGCAAGCTTTGGCACACTCTCCTACTGATCGAACTTACCTAGTCTCTTGGTGAAATTATATTTTGATCGGATCACTTGACTATTTGAGCTGATCCATGTCAGCTAAGTAAATTAGTATGACTGATTTAGGTGCTCCTTGACCAGCCTATTAATGATCTCTCTTAAGCTGACATGGTGAAGTCAGTGGGAGAATCATGATAAGATGGTTTATCTGATCCTCTTTCTCTAAATCAAATCAATTAAATTTTCTAAAATTATTAGGTCCACAAAATAAAATAGTTATGATGATAACTAGATCATAGCCTTCCATTAAGTGGATGATAATGGATCCATTAGTTGGATAATCATTGGAGGCCCATATGCCTGATGCTTATCCACTAATGAAATTATAGTTATGATGATAACTAGATCATAGCCTTCCATTAAGTGGATGATAATGGATCCATTAGTTGGATAATCATTAGAGGCCCATATGCCTGATGCTTATCCGCTAATGAAATTATCATTCATAATATGATTTCTTGGATGAGTCTCTCTAAATGATGGTTAAGTTGACCAACTATAGTTGGGCTTAATCATTCATTAGTTAGATGGACCAAGTATGATGATGTTAATGGTTGGACCTAACCGAAACTTTCAATGGAGGCTCTAATCTACTAAAAAGATACCTGGGGCAAAATTAAATTACTAAAAATTGTTTGGAGAAACAATTGGTTATGAACCTACCTTTAGATGTACATGGGTTGACCAACCATAGTTGGACTTGTGTGCAGTCTATATGAATTCTAGTACCCACTAAGGAATTAGGGTAATTTCTCGAATTGGAGGTAGAGGCTACTAGTTCGAATAAAATAGTGGAAGACCTTTTGATTAAAGTCCAAATCTTTAGGTTTAATGAATCAATTACTAATTAGACTTTTGGTTTTCTTTTATGCAGTTAAACCTGAACCACAGTTGCTTCATTTATTGTTAGACAATGATTAACTTATGGAACCCAACTTTGATAATAAGTATCAAAAGTTGAATATTGTTCAGCAGCACGAAGTGGTTCGTGCTAGAGCCTCTATGCCCAATTTAAACATAAAGTCCAAGAATAACCTAGATCAGGCAGAGTGCTTTCATTGTAAGAAGTTGGGGCATTGAAAGAGGAATTGTCCTCAGTGCCATGATTCCCATGACCACA
Source organism: Cocos nucifera (assembly GCA_006176705.1). Classification (NCBI taxonomy): domain Eukaryota; kingdom Viridiplantae; phylum Streptophyta; class Magnoliopsida; order Arecales; family Arecaceae; genus Cocos; species Cocos nucifera. The sequence goes on along the minus strand of QRFJ01005519.1, from coordinate 32,628 downwards.
ACAGGCTGAATAAGAGAGATAAGCAAGTAGTTGCTAATCAAGGATGTTATATGATAACACCTTGTAATTTTTCTATTTGTGATACTTCTACTTGGATATTGGATACCAAAAGTCTAGTCCATATTTGTAATATGTTGCAAGGACTTTAAATTAGTAGAAGATTTGAGAATAATGAGTGATTCCTGAATGTTAGAGATGGAAGGTCTGTTCCAATTCTAGCTATGGGAGTAGTTCAACTTATTTTCAATACTAATATCATTTCTTTAAATGAATGTCATTATTGTTCTTCCTTTCTGATGAATATAATCGCTGTTAGTCTTTTGGCCAAAGATGGTTATCATTTATCTATAAAGGAAGATCATTATGACATTATTATGAATAATATTATAATAATGCAAGGACAACAAAGAAATGGTATTTTATCATAGCCTATGAGTGTAATGTACACTTTTAGAAAATATCCTAGATTAAATAATATCTCTAATATCTATCTATGGCACTGTAGACTATGTCACATTAACAAGAATAGGATAAATAGGTTGACCCAAGAGAAAATCCTTGAAGTTGGTGATTGTGAATCACTTCCAACCTGTGAGTCCTATCTTCTTGGAAATATGACCAAGTCACCTTTTACTAGAATAAGTGAGAGAGATACTAACCTCTTAGGTCTAGTATATATTGATGTATGTGGACCAATGAGCCCTAATGCTAGAGGTGGATATTTCTACTTCATCACTTTCATAGATGATCTATCCAGGTATGGATATGTTTATCTGATGAAACATAAATCAGATTCATTTGAAATATTCAAAAGATTTCAAAGTGAAGTAGAAAAATAAACTAAAAGAGTATTAAAACTCTTCGATCGGATTGAGGAGGTGAATATCTATCTAGTGAGTTCTTGACATATCTAGAAGAGAATGGGATTTCCTCATGGTAGACTCCTACTGGCATACCATAACATAATGGTGTATTAGGAAGGAGAAATCGAACTTTGTTGGATATCGTTCGATCCATGATGGGGTTTGCTAGTCTGCCTGTTTCATTTAGGGGTTATGCTCTTAAGACTACATGTTATATATTGAGTAATGTACCGAGTAAATCTATCGCAAAGACTCCATATGAGATATGGACTAGGCGTAGGTCTACAGTCTCTCACATGCTGGTTTGGGGTTGTCCGGCTTATGTCAAATATTTGCATATAGATAAGCTTGGACCCCGGTCTGATAAGTGTGTGTTTATAGGATATCCCAAAGAAAGTAAGGATTACTATTTCTACCATGCTGAAGAATAAAAGATGTTCGTCAGCCTTAAGACAATCTTTTTAGAAAAGAAGTTCCTTGGTGAAGGAACTGTTGCCTCTAAGGTTGAACTTGATGAAGTTGAACAGGTAGAAAAACTGACACCTATAGCTGAACCTGAGTCTGATTTGATTAGATCGGATCCAAAGCCCAGTGTACCTGCACCATTAAGATGATCTGATAGAGTACCACATCATCCAAATAGATACTATGATTTCTTGGTCCAAGATAGTGATTCCATCAAACTCGATGAGAATGATGAGGATCCGATCATCTATATGGATGCTATGCAGAGACCTGATTTCAAGAAATGGCTTGAGGCCATGAAGTCCAAAAAGGAGTCCATGAAGGTCAATAATATGTGGACATTGGTTGACCCATCCAAAGGGGTTAAATCCATTGGGTGCAAATAGGTCTTCAAAAGGAAAAGAAGTGCAGATGGAAAGGTAAAGACCTATAAAGTCCATCTGGTTGCCAAGGGATTTCATCAACGTTATGGTATTGACTATGATGAGACGTTTCTTCCTGTGGCAATGCTCAAATCCATTCGGATTATGCTTGCGATTGCTGTCCATCTGGACTATGAGATCTGACAGATGGATGTGAAGATAGCTTTTCTTAATGAAGAGTTGACTGAAGAGGTGTATATGATACAACCTGAGTGGTTCACATCCATAGATGAGTCCAAGATGTGTAGGCTTTAGAGATCCATTTATGGACTGAAGCAGGCATCTCGGAGTTGGAACATGCATTTTGATGAAGTGATCAAAATGTATGGCTTCGTTAAGAACGAAAAAGAATCCTACATTTACAAATGGATAAATGGTCTGGCAGTAGTATTCCTTGTCTTGTACGTGGATGATATTTTTTTAACCGAAAATGACATCCCCACACTACAGAAAATAAAAGTCTGATTGTCATCACAATTCTCCATGAAGGACTTGGGTGAAACATCCTACATCCTAGGGATGAAGATCTATAGGGATAGATCTAAAAGGATGCTTGAGTTATCCCAGTCTGCGTACATAGATATTGTACTGAAGAGGTTTAGCATTGAAAATTTCAAAAGAGGCTATCTCTCGATAGGCCATAAAATTTTTCTCTCTAAGAAGGATTGTCCAACAACTCCTAAAGAGAGAGAGAGCATATGAGTAGAGTCCCATATGCTTCGATAGTGAGATCTATCATGTATGCCATGATATGTATGAGATCAGACGTGGCATACTCACTAGAAGTAGTGAGTAGATACCAGTCTGATCCTAGAGAAAATCATTGAAAAGTGGTTAAAGTCATACTTAAGTATTTGAAAAATACTAAGGACCAATGGTTGGTACATGAAGAGTTAGATCTGAAACATGTGGGATTTACAGACTCCAGCTTTTAATCTAACCATTATGATAGTAGAAGCATCTCAGGATATATCTTTACTCTAAATGATGGAGCTATCTACTGAAAGAGTTTCAAGCAGCATACTGTGGCAGACTCTGTTTGCAAAGTAAAGTACATCACAGCATCAGATGCCATAAAGGAAGCTATGTGGCTAAGGAAGTTTATTACCGAGCTTGGAGTAGCACCCTCTCTAGATGGTCCGATCCTGCTCTATTGTGACAGCACTAGTGCCATTGTTCAGGAAAAAGAATCGAATGCACACCAGCGAACAAAGCATATTCTACGTCGCTTCCACCTGGTCCGAAAGATCGTGGATGAGATGACATCAACCTTCAGAAGATCGATGGAAAGGAGATCCTGGCCGACCCCTTCACTAAAGCCCTAATGATAAAGAAGTTCGACAACCACAAATCATAGATGGGTATTAGATACTATGCTGAGTGGCTTTAGGATAGGTGAGAGTTGTTGGAAAATGTGTTCCAAAGCCAATTATCAACCTATTGATGGTTGAGCTACTTTGCATCTATAATTGATTCATTAATAAAAAAAATATATTTTTGATATTTTTCATCATAAAGTATTCATCTTCTAATGAACTCCATTAATGTGATGAAGTCCTTAAGACTATTTAGCTTCGATAAAGAGAGAATTTACCGACTAGTCCTTAAATTTATTCACGACCAAATGATAGGCTGTTAATTAGGACAATAGCATCTATCAAGCATAGATCGCTGTATGCCATATGGGTTGGTTGTCCTCTTAACCAAGGAGTGTGAAGATATTGGTATAGCATACAGGTGAGATATATGGATACATCATCATTGAATGTAACCAACTCTAGAGCATTCAGCTATCGAGAATGTCTTTGATGGGATATAGGTATAAGTGTCCCTTAAATCTGAGATCATCTCAGTGACTTGCAAGCAACTCACTGTGCTTTGATACTGGACTAATTAAATTTCTAATTTATTAACGAAAAGCTTTTGGGCATAGTCAAGTACTTACAAAGTCAGCATGTGATCAAGATGGAATTGACCACTTCAAGAGTTAGAGAAGAATGTATCATTACATTTCAATATAGCAAAACCTTGACCAAGATAATCCATCATATGGATTTGATATTTTAAAATACAATATGGACAACCTGATCAGAGTTGACAGTTGAAATCTAAGGTATCCTACAAGCATTTTGGTCATGGGAATGAATTATATGGAAACTATATCCACATGGATTCTAAGGATGTTGTTCTACACATTCGACCTATCCGACCGTCGGATACCATTGCTAGATGGTTACATCGATTGATATAGAAATTTATTCCTATGCTACTAGCTTAGGTTCAAACCTATGAGGTCACACATATTAGAGCTTATGATCTGATCAGATGGTTGATCAACGATTGAGAATCATTCTAGGGTTAAACAATCAATACAATTGATGTTTAACCTAGTGCAAGCATTGCAGAAGAATTGATTAGCAATTTGATTGCTAATTGGCTTAATTTGATTAAGTCAAAGTATTGATATTAAGTCTAATTAAATATAATTTAATTTTATTTAATTTTAGCTTGATTGGATCGAGTCCAATTGGTTTATTGGATAAGCCAAGTGCAAGAAAAAACTAGTCCTAGTTCAACTAGGACTTGGATCAACCCAATTTTCTAATTTGACTAAAAAAATTAATTTAATTTAATTTAATTTAATTTTTAATTTGGTTAGAACTTAATTTAATTTGGTTGATTTGGTTTTGATTTATTTTGGTTTGAGAAACCATGTTTGACCAAGTCATAGATGGAATCCTAATGAGACTAGGATTCCACCTTGCACCACCTTAGCCCTCCACGCCCCCCATGCCTATTTTTTAGAAATTTTTATGGAAATTCTCTATCCCCTGATCTTCGTGCACACCTCCTCTCTCCCTCTCTTTCTTATATGGTAATTTGGTGGTTGACCAAGTCAAAAAGAGAAGTTTGTTTTTGATCTAGGATTCTATGAGATAGAGTCCTTATAAACCAAAACACCTCCTTCTATGTGTGCTGCCTCTTTCCTATTTTTTTCTCCCTTATTGCATGTGAGAAAGAAGGAATTTTGTGCATGTATTCTTGCTAGATTCACCAAAAAAATCAGAGGAGGGGTGTCCATGCGTTGGGCGCCCCAACCTCTTGCCAAAATTAGTCCTTCCTTGTCTAGTTTTTGACCTAGACAAGGACTCTTCTTTTTCTATAAATTTAGGATGAATTTTGGTCTGATTTTTTCATGAAATATATATCATTAAGAGAGATTTGAGGTGTGAAAAAAATCAAAGAGAGAGAACCTCTGGGCATGGGGATTCTATAGACACCAAACTATGTGTCTAGGTAAGAGAAAAGAGAAGAAGAAGAAGAGGGTCTTCTTCTAGGGCTGTTTTGATTTTCTCTTCTCCTCCTCCTTTTGAGATTTTTTTGAGAAAGTTTTAGATCTGAAATCTCTCTTCTTTATTTTGATATTTTGGAGAATCCAAGTGTCAAAGAAGGAAGCATCGTATCAACCGTCGAAGAGAGGTCAGTACAGTACTAGCATATTATGCTGATTTTTTGCATCAGGATCTCAAATCATGTTCGTTGGCTCATGTAGACGACTCCTAGAGGCTGGATGGGTGTGTGGCTCATGACTTCATCAATAAGTTAGAACATCTAACTTACTCAGGTATTAGATCTAATATGTTATTCTATAGCTATATTAGATGTAGTATTGTAGCATGTTGATGAGATCAACATGTTAATCTTTTCTTTATGCTTTTTAATTTAATATCATATCTTGATCATATAATAAATTTTGGATCTAGAATATTTTTATATTTATTTAAATAAATATTTAATTTATTTAAGTCTTCTACTGCATGATCTTGAAAAAATTTCAAGATCTACCCATGAAATCATAGATCTGGTTCCTTCAGTGTGGACATTAGTTGACCCATTCGAAGGGGTTAAACCAATTGGATGTAAATAGATCTTCAAAAGAAAAAAGGATGCAGACGGAAAGGTGGAGACCTATAATGTCCATCTAGTTGTCAAGGAATATCATCAATGTTATGATATCAACTATAACGAGACGTTCTCTCTTATAGCAATGCTCAAATCTATTCGGATAATGCTTACGATAGCTGCCCATCTGGACTTTGAGATCTAGCAGATGGATATGAAGTTAGTTTTTCTAAATGGAGAGCTGATCGAAGAGGTATATATAATATAACCTTAGGGGTTCACATCCATAGATGAGTCCAAGATGTGCAAGATTCAGAGATCCATATATGGATTGAAGCAGGCATCTCAGAGTTGGAACATGCATTTTGATAAGATGATCAAAATGTATGACTTCGTTAAGAATGAAAAAGAGCCCTGCATTTATAAATGGACAAATGGTCTAGCAGTGATATTTATTATCTTGTACGTGTATGACATTCTCTTAATTGGAAATGACATCCCTGCACTATAGGGAATAAAAATCTGGTTGTCATCATGGTTCTCCATGAAGGACTTGGGTGAAGCATCCTACATTCTAGGGATGAAGATCTATAAGGATAGATCTAAAAAGATGCTTGGATTTTTTCAGTCCATGTACATAGATACTGGGCTGAAGAGATTCAGCATGGAAATTCTAAAAAGAGCTATCTTCTGATAGGCCATGAAATTTCTCTCTCTAAGAAGAATTATCCGACAACTCCTGAAGAGAGAGAGTGTATGAGTAGAGTTCCATATGCTTCGATAGTAGGATCTATCATGTACATCATGACATATACAAGATCAAACATGGCATACTCACTAGGAGTTGTGAGTAGATACCAGTCTGATCCTGGAGAAAACCACTGGAAAGTGGTTGAAACGATCCTTAAGTATTTGAGAAATACTAAGGACTAATGGTTGGTTTATGATGAGTCAGATTTAAAACTTATGGGGTTTATAAACTCCAGCTTTCAATCTGACCATGATGACAGTAGAAGTATGTCAGGATATATATTTTCTTTAAATGATAGTGCTATCTACTAAAAGAGTTTTAAGCAGCATACTGTGGTAGACTCTATTTGCAAAGTAGAATACATCGCAGCATCAAATGCCGCAAAGGAAGCTATATGGCTGAGAAAGTGTATCACTGAGCTCGGAATAGCACCCTTCCTAGATGGTCTAATCCTGCTCTACTGTGATAGCACTGGTGCCATAGCTCAGGCAATGGAACCATAAGCATACCAACGAATGAAGCACATCTTGCACTGCTTCCACTTACTCTGAAAGATCGTGGATCGAGGTAACATCGACCTTCAGAAGATTGACGAAAAGAAGAACCTGGCCGACCCCTTCACTAAAGCCTTGATGATAAAAAAGTTTGATAACCATAAGTCGAAGATGGGTATTAGATACTGTGCCGAGTGGCTTTAGGACAAGTGGGAGTAGTTGGGAAATGTGTTCCAAATCCAATCATCAGCCTATTGACGATTGAGCTACATTATATCTATAATTAATTTATTAATAAATAAAATATATTTTTGATATTTTTTTTATCACAAAGTATTCATCTTCTAACGAACTCCTTTATTGTGATGAAATCCTTAGGACTATTTAGCTTTGATAAAAAGAAGATTTATCAATTAGTCCCTAAATTTGTTCACGATCAAATGATAGGCTGTTAATTAGGACGATAGTGTCTATCGAGCATAGGTCACTGTATGCTATATAGGTTGGTTGTCCTCCTAACTAAGGAGTATGGAGATACTAGTATGGCATACAGGTGAGATATATGGGTACATCATCATTGAATGTGACTAAATCCAGAGCATTCTACTATCGAGAATGTCTTTGATAGGATATAGGTATAAGTATCCCTTAGACCTGAGATCACCTCAGTGACTTGCAAGCAACTCATTATGCTTTGGTACCAGACTAACTAAATTTCTAATTCAGTAATAGAAGATTTCTAGACACAATCAAGTACTTGCAAAGTCAGAGTATGATCAAGATGGAATTGACCACTCCAAGAGTTAGAGAAAAATATATCACTGTATTTCAATATAGTAAAACCTTGGCTAGGATAATCCATCGGATGGATTTGATATTTTGAAATACAATATGAACAACCTTATCAGAGTTGACAATTGAACTTTGAGGTATCCTATGAGCATTTTGGTCCAGGGGATGAATTATATAGAAACTATATCCTCATGGGTTCTAAGGATGTTGTTCTACACATTCGACCTATCCGACCGTTGAGTACCATTACTAGATGGTCATTTTGATTAGTATAAAAATTTATTCTTATGCTACCGACTTAGGTTTGGACCTTTGAGGTTACACACATTAGAGTTCATGATCTGATCGGATGGTTGATCAACAATTAAGAATCATTCTAGGGTTAAATGATCAATATGATTGATGTTTAACCTAGTGCAAGTGTTATAGGAGGATCGATTAGTAATTAGATTACTAATTGGCTTAATTTGATTAAGTCAGAGGGCTAAGATTGAGTCTAATTTAATTTAATTTAATTTAAACTTGATTGGATCAAGTCCAATTGGTTTATTGGATAAGCTAAATGCAAGGAAGAACTAGTCCTAGTTCAACTAGGACTTGGAACAATTCAATTTTCTAATTTGATTAAAAAATTAAATTATAATTAAATTTAATTTTATCTAATTTAATTAAATTTTTAATTAGTTTAGGCTCTAATTTAATTGAGTTAAATTAATTTTGATTTGATTTGGTTTGAGAAACCATATTGGACCAAGTCAAAATAAGAATCCTGGTAAGACTAGGAACTTCCCTCCTTGCGCCACCTTAGTCCCAACGCCCACCCTCATGCCCCCTTTGATTTTGTGTGAATTCTTCATTCCCAAGAGAAGCCCACCACATCCCAAAGTCCTCTTTATTTTATACATGGTAAATTAAGTGTGGACCAAGTCAAAGTAGGAATTGATTTTGATTTCAAATTCTATGAGATAGAATTTTAGGAAACCAAAACTCTTCCTATAGTGCACCGATTCCATCCAAATTTTTTCTAAGATTTTCATGGCTTTTAGAGAGGTTTTTGTATGATGAAACTTTGTGTTCCATAGTATAAAAGAAGGAGGGGGCACCCAAGAGTTGGGCGCCACTTGTCTTGCCCAATTTGGACATTCCTTATCTAGGTATTTGACCTAGACAAGGACTCCTCTATATCTCTCTATATATGATGAATTTTGGGTTGATTTTTGGATATATTCTAGATCATTGAGATATATTTTGGATGTGTGAAAATAAAGAAGAAAGAGTATTAGAGCATGAGGATTTTATAGATACCAATCTAGGTGTCTAGGTGAGAGAACAAAGAAGAAGAAGAAGGGTTCTTCTTCTAGGATTTTTTCTTTGATCTTTTCCTCCTTCTTTAGAGATTTTTGAGAGGTGTAATAGGTTAAAAATCTCTTTTCTTTTCTTCAAAAAATTGGAGAATCCAAGATTTGAAGAAGGTGGTTTCAGATCGACCATCAAAGAAGGATCAGCACAATACTAGCATACTGTACTGATTTCCTGCATCGGACTTCTCATCATGGTTCATGGGCTCGTGTGGATGACTCCTAGAGGCTGGATGCATGTGCAGCTCACAACATCATCCTCAAGTCCAGATCAGCAAATTAGAACATCTAACTTGCATAGGTAATAGATCTGATCTATTATTTTCGTACCAGCATTAGATGTAGTGTTTATATATGTTGATGTGATCAACATATTTTAGTTTCTTCTTTAGATTTTTAATTTTTGATTTAATAACATGCCATGATCATGTAATAAATCTTAGATCTAAATTATTTTTTAAATTTTAAAATTAATTTTGATTAATTTTAGTCTTTTGCTGCCTGATCTTGAAAAAAATTTAAGATCTAGTCCTGAAATCCTAGATCTGGTTTCTATCAGAATCATCCAACTCCTTGGGTGTGGAGAAGAGGAAGAGGATCAGAAAAAGATGGCATGGAGGTGGAGGAACTAGCAGAGCTTCATCGTAGATTAATTTCAATGCAGAACAGCTTGTGCAGAGTCTTATTTATAAACCAACTCAAGAGTCCCTTCACATATGACTTTGACCAGGTCAAAGATGACATGCAGAAGGGCTCTCCCTTGATCTCCACACCCAACACTATTTTTAATCTAAATTTTGTTGCATAAAACTCAAAAATATGGCATGGAATAATTTTGGATAAGAGGCTTGGCGCAGAGATAAGTTTATCTCCTAGAAGTTTGAATGTTTCAAACACTTTGACCCATTGACCCATTCAAACTTCAATCAAATGGATAACTATCCATGCCTATCCTCATGCCCCTTCCTCATCCATGTACAAGCCTTAGGGGCTCTCTCTCCTCTCGTAACATCTTAGGGGTGTGCACCCAAGAGAAAACTCCAAGGGTGCGTGCCACTTCTTTCTTGCTTGCAAAGATGGGTCAACATTTGACCCTTGTTTGTTCCCATCTTATGGGATCTAAGACAAACCCTTTTCAAGCCCCATCTAATGGAATTAGGTCAAGTTCTTATCAAGTTTGGACAAGCCTTGATCAAGCCAGGATTAGGTCCAGTCAGATCAAGATAAATCCCTATAGAGTTTTCGAGAGAGCCTTATCTAAATTTCATCTCATGATTTTAGGACATGCCCTAATCTTATTAGGACAAGCCTTATTTTATCTAGAAAAAGCCTATTCTCACTAGAATAAGCTCCAATCAAATCAGGACAAATCCATACAAGGCTTTCAAGTGAGCCAAATCTAATTTAGCTCAATCGACATGAACCAGAAAGACTACAGAAGGAGAATGTTAGGCTCAATCATGTGCTAGCATAATTTTCTTGAATCTAATTGGATCTAATCCAAATCAATCAAACTAGGTTAGCCTAATTGATGACATCCAAATCCAAACTCTTGTTTGTGTGATCTAGTTAGGTTCAGTTCTATACGGTAATGGAATATGTTACGATCTCCATCATCGACATCATTGAAACACCTTTCGATAGACCAGAACTCTTTTGATTCACCCAATTAGAATCATCGATCATCATGACAATTCTAGTTGATCCCAAAATCTATTAGTGACACCTAGCAGTATATGGTGGCAACCCATTAGAATTGAATAGCAAACCTCTTGGTGTAGCTACCTGTGTGATTGAGTTCTTCTATCATGAGCTCCAATAGGATTAGGGTTAAGGTGAATGTCAAACCCAACACTCATCATATGAATGAATCATTCGATTCGAGTTCAATATAAAATTCGAATAGAAACTCCTTTCTATTATTTCATACTACCATGGCCATGAATTTTAGAACTCGATCTCATGATCATCATAGGACAACTCCTCCTCTATAGAGGTTGATAGATTTCATCTTGGTGCAATCCAATTCCTACAATAAACATGCTATAGCCAATATACACCTCAAAATTTTAAATGGCTAGGAGACCGAGTTATGGTATAGCCAAACTATAACACCCTTAAGGTGAACTACCAATGCACCTCAGATCAAAGAACTAGACACACGCTGCAGCATCGAGCTAGTAATCGATGAGAAGGTAAATTTTCTTATGACTGCTCGAGGTGGTCACGCTCAATGCCCTTATTCTCAACAAGTACCTGTACTCTCACTCCGATGTCTCCACATAATAGACTCAAGATTCATCTATCCTACGAAAGCGATGATACACTGATCTTCCAGATCAATCATCATCCTCGCGATGATTCTATGATCGAAAGTAGTTTATGAGTTAATTATGATAACACATATCTTAAATTCTCAATTCTTGAGAATATGTATTATCATGCCCATTAACTTAAAGGATTTATCATAGACACTTTAATACAAATGTGATAGAATAACTAATCCATTTATTAATTTTTAAGTCAAAATTATGAAAATATTCCTGCAAAGTATTTTACAAGTGTCAGCCAATCTGGCTTCTAGGGCACACATCTAACAGAAATAAGATATACAAGATTGGAAAAGCTAACCTATGCTTTATTGATTGTAGCCAGAAAACTCCGACCTTATTTTCAAGGGCATACGATCATATTTCTCACTAATCAATCCATCAAAGTAATTATTTATCGATCCAATACTAGAAGAATAGCAAAGTGGATGATTGAGCTCACTGAATTTTATATCAAGTTCCAACCTCGGCCATCTATTAAAGCTCAGATATTGACTGACTTCATAGTAGAATGCACCATCCCGGATCCAACCAAACTTAAGCAGCAAAAAGTTTGTACTCCCAGTCCATAGTCGAACCCTCTTGAAAAAAGAATAGATCTTTCTGAAGACTTCTAGACCTTATATAATGATGATTCATCCAATGCTTCTCGAGCAAGCACAGGCTTGATTCTTATCAATCCAAAAGGAGTCATTGTTGAGTATGCACTATGCTTTGAGCTTTCCATAATAAATAATAAAGCAGAATATGAAGCCTTGATTGCTGGATTGAGAAAAGCAAAGAAATTGAAAGCAAACCATGTGAAAGTCTATAGTGATTTCCATTTGGTGGTGGGACAAGTTAATGGCAATTATGAAACTCAGAAGGAAAGCATGAAGTACTTATAAAAAGTAGAAAGTTTGATCTCAATCTTTAGTAGCTTTGACATTCAGCAGATTCCAAGACCAAAGAATACTAGCGTTGACCTCTTATCCAAATTAGCTATCTTGGCACCGAGTGAATTACCAAGGGAGGTCTTCTTCAAAGTCTTGTAATACCCAAGTTTGGAAGAATCCCAAATAGTAATGTAGGCTGACCATGAGCCCAGCTGGATTGACCCACTAATCTTGTATCTCAAAGATGGTATTCTCTCCAGAGATCCTAAAGAAGCTGGAAAGTTGAGAAATTAGGCCTCTCATTATGTTTTATATAAAAATAAATTGTATAAGAGGTCATATTCCTTGCCACTCCTCAAATGTCTCCGACCTTCTGAAGCTGATTATGCATTAAAGGAAGTTCATAAAGAAATCTATGGAAACCATCTAGGAGCCAGATCTCTGTCTTACAAACTACTTCGATAAGGATATTATTGGCCAACTATGCAATAGGATGTCACTGATGACGTGAAGAGATGTGACCAGTGTCAAAGAAACACCAATATTTAAAGATTGTTGGCTTCTTAGCTCGCAGCTTTGAGTGCTTCATGGCTATTCACATAGTGGGGGATGGACATACTCGGGCCATTTTTCACGGCGTCAGGATAGAGGAAGTTCCTTTTGGTGGCAATGGATTATTTTACCAAGTGGGTTGAGGCCGAACGTCTAACCAAAATCACTAAAGTCAAGGTACATGACTTTGTTTGGAAGTCTATCATATGCAGATTTGGCCTACCTTATACTCTCATTACTGATAATGGGCACTAGTTTGCAGAAGCAAAATTTGCTGAGTTTTGCAAAGATCTAAATATCTCCTATCATTTTACATCTATAGCTGATCCTTAAGCAAATGGTAAGGTCGAGGTAACCAATAGAATTCTGCTTTAGAGGATAAAAGCAAGGCTTAAAAGGGCAACAAGAACATGGATGGATGAATTCTATCATGTGCTCTGGGCTTATAGAATCACTCAGAGGTTACCAACTGGGAAAACTCCATTTGTTTTGGCTTTTGGAATAGAAGTAGTCATCCCAATTAAACTCGGACTTCCATCAGCACAAGTTGAATGCTTCAATGAATAGAGTAATTTACAAGATCTCAGAGCCAACCTAGATCTATTAGAAGAAAAGCAGGAGAAGGCACAAATTCGAGTGGTAGCTTATAGACAAAAAGTGGCTCAATATTATAACTCTAGAGTCAGAGGTAAAACCTTCAAAGTTAGAGATCTGGTGTTGCAATGAGCAAACATCTCACCGCCATAAAATCAAGGCAAGCTCCCCCCAAACTGGGAAGGCTCTTATGAGATCGTAGAAATTGTCTGACTGAAAACTTATTACCTGAAGAAACTCAGAGGGGCTACACTCTCATGACCTTGAAAATCAAAAAAATTATGAATGTATTATCAATGACTTCAATAAAATTTTCTTTAACTTCTGCCTTTGGTGCAAAATTGTCTGGTGATAGAAAATTACTCAACCAAACTTCATTCTTAAACAAAGTGGAAGGCCTCCGATTATTTAAGATAGAAGGTTAACCTTGTTCAAATGAGGGTGAAGGCCTCTGGTTATTTAAGATAGGAGGTTAACCTCATCCAAATGAGGGTGAAGGCCCTTACAGGAGATTAGCCTCATCCAAGCGAGGGTGAAGGTCTCTGGTTATTTAAGATAGGAGGATAACCTTATCATAATAAGGATAAATGCTAATCACATTAGGAACAGAAGGAGAACCTTATCCTAATGTGAATGAAGATCCTCACGAGGGATATAAAGGCCCCAATTTCTAAATTGGGAGAAGGATAACTTCCAAACCAAATTCAAAGTCCCCTGTTCACAAACAATAGGGACAGACCTATAAAGTGATAGACAGAGAACATCATTGCGAAACAACATTACCTTTAATAATAGCACAAAAATAAGGAACTCAATAAATATTCAATTGAGACAAGATAGTGAAGAAGCAAAAGAATATTAGTTTATTGAAATGAAGATCATTATAAGTGGAGGTCCTTGGGATCGATTATAAAAAAAATAGAGAGAGAAAAATGATGAAGTCCTACTCAGAGTTGGACTTTGGATTGTCAACTCCAGCCATTACAAGGAAGTGCCTCAAGTCATTCACCTTCTCCTCGAGTCTCACCACAAACTCTCCCTCAGCAATTTCTCAGACCTATGAGAGTCTTCTCTAACCTCCCTCAACATCTTCCTCAAAATCGTAGATTCGGCCTCAGCATCCTTCACCGCATTCTTGTTATAGGCTATCTAGATTTTGAGCTAAAGAGGTTTGGCCTTGTTCTTCTCATAAGACTCTGAAAGATCTCCAAGGGTCCTCTGTAGAGAGGAGACTTCCTTTGAATCCCCACTTGGGCTAGCCTAGATTCTATCTACTAATTATTGTTGAAGCCACATCACCTCGACATTCGCCATTTTAAGCTTCTACTTATACTCATCAATCTATCCACACCAGCCAATTTGGTAGGTCTCGTACGACCTCTCAACATCCTATAACTACTTTTGGAGGTCGGAGAATTTCTTTAACCAATCCAGTCATACTCTGCCTGATCCTGAACCTAGGCCAAACCCTTCTCCAACTGACCGATCTTCCCTTTCGCCTCAGGAAGTTCGACCTTAAGAGGACAAATTTTGGCAGTCGAGTCCTAGGCTCTCACTAGCAAGTTTCCTCACTCATTCCAATTTCTCAATCAGATGGTACTTTTTGGCAATGTATTCCTTAAAAAATTGCTTGGATGACTGATGGAGATGGTTAATTTTGATGGCAGCTTTAGCACAGTTCTTCTTGAATTTCTGAAGTTCATCTTCAGTCTTCTTTAATTTCTTCTTAACTTGATGAATTTCTTTCTTCAGATTTTTGACATGAGCTTTCAAAGGGATACCTTGAGGCAGAGGTTCTACTTCAATTAAAGACTGTGTTTAATGTGTAAATATATCACAACATGAAAATATGATAAAAAGAAATTTCATTTTCATTACTTGAAATGTTTAAGTATAGGAAAGATAGAAGAAAAGGAAAAATACAGCAATCAAAGATCTCCAACCTCCGAAGGTGGGATGGTGAACAAGTTCGGTGCAACTTTGATAGTCTTAGGCTTGCGGGCAGGTTCCTAGGTTGTAGTGGTAGGTTTGAAGGTTATTGTGGTAGGATCGACAATTGGAAGATTAGTGCCAGCAGCTAAAGGTTCGGCCTCCTCATCAAAAGACTCCCCTGCCAGGAAGCTGAGATCTAGTTTGGAGAATTTTTCAGCCACTTTCCTCTAGCAGAGCTTGAAACCTCTAATAAAGGCTTCGTTAGCAAAATCGATCTTTATATCCTCCAGTTCTTTAGAGGCCTTGAAGTCCAAAATAGCTTGCTCTTTAGCCTTGGAGATCTGCTTTTCCTTCTCAGCAATCTTAGCCTCCACCTTCTCCCTCTTCTCTATCTCCAGAGCTAGCTCATCCTTCACCTTTGCTGAGGTCTATTCAACATTTTGGGCCACCTCCTAAAGATGCCCAATTTTGGGGGATTTCTCCTTCAATAGACAGTCAACCTTGACCTTGTACTCCTCATGGATTCTCACCATCTCCGAGGTCTCAACCCTTTGAAGATTGATCACCTTAATATTGGCAATCAATTGGTGACCCATCTACAAATGATAAAGTCAGTTGTGCCTATGTAAGAACACATGAATAAGTTTAAAAAAGAGAGATAAGATAGTTACCTCAAGAAAAGCCCCAAGGGAATCCCATGTCCGCTACTCAAGGTTGGTCCGGATGCTCCTATCCACAACTTCTGGCAACGTGCATCCATCAATCAAAGATTTGATGATCCTCCATTCATTAAAGGGAGATTTTCCCCTATCAGTATCAATGCCATTATACCCTTCAGAATTATTTTAGCACCGAGCTTTTTTGGTGAGCGACTTCCGTCTTTTCTTCTCCACCTCCTTTTCCTTCTCGACAGGAGGTGCAGGAATTGGGATCTCGGCAGGTGGACTTAAGGATGTTGGAGGAGCCACGGCCTCAACAGTAGAAGTAGTTTGGGCTGGGGCAGACAAACTCGGACCACCGACCTTCACCCTTTTGGATGACTCTCCGGATGTGCTGCCCTTTCTTTTGTGAGCCCAGAGTTCCTGAGACAACTACTTCATTTCTTCTAGAGTCATTTCTATGATACCAGACTGGAGTTAGAAGAAAAGATAAAGGATTAGTTAATAAGATGTGAAAGTATACCTGTCGAGTTGAAGGAACTTAAGCCAAGGTTAAATAAAATCTGATCTTCTAGCAATTTGGATAGTAGAGGAGCTCAGTAATTTCTTAGTTTGCTAGCCGAGTCAAGGTCCTCTCTTTCTAACCCTGGAGCTTAGTGGATCGAATCTCTCAGCTGCATCCAAAGAGGAAGTCCTAATTCTAAGGAAGGATAGGAAACAAAGAAAAAATTTTTCTTTCAGTTATGAATGAAAGAAGGGACATCCTTAAGCAATCTCTTCTTACCAAACTGGGGGTATAGATACCATCAATCTTTGGTGGTAGGATGATATTTGAAGGTGAAGTATTGTGGAATAAGAAAATGTTGGGATGGACCTCAGTCGAGATGCAAATTAAAAGCAATCCTATGATGAACCTAAAGAAATTTAGAATCATAACGAAAAAGAAAATATTCTAAAATTGAAAGAGAGCTACGATAAAAGGAGGAATTAGAAGTCAGAGTCTGGCATGAAGGGCTTGAAGGAAATTGATCAAGGGTTCTAAGGTTAGCTTTTGAAACTTTTTCAAAAATGCAATGGAAGTGATGAATCAATTACATTAATTCATAAATAAAATAACATAAAATCTTAGATCTAGAATCCTATTATATGATCAAGGTATGATATTAAATCAAAAATTAAAAACATGAGAAGTAAGCATGTTGATCATATCAACATCAAATCTATTCTAGATTGAATCTAGAAAACATAAAGGAGATCAAATCACCCTTACCTTTGCAACTTGAGTTCCTTAACTCATTGATCTAGGCCTGAGATTGTTGCTCTAAGCCGCACATGTATTCAACCTCTATAGGTTGTCTACACGAGTCCTCGATCGTAGATCTGAAGTTCAATGCCCGAAAATCAGCATAGTTTCCTAGAACTGTGCTAATCCTTCTTCGAAGGTCAATCTAGATCTTTCTTTTTTGAGACATAGACCCTCCAATTTATAGAAGATGAGAAAGAAAATTGTGATACTGAGACACCTCTCAAAACTAATAAAAAATAGAGGAAGAGATTTAGAGAAAATCCTGAAAGAAGACCCTCTTCTTCTTCTTTATTTCTCTCACTAAAGCACCTGGATTGATGCCTTTACAAATCCAATGCCTAAGCCTCCCCACGCCCAAAGACTTCTCTCAATTCTCTAGAATCTCAAAAAAAATTAGGTTAAAAATTATTTTATAGATGGAGATATAGAATAATCCTTGAGTAGGTCAAATACCTAGTCAAGAGTTATCTAAATAAGGCTAGACTTGGGGCGCCCAACTCTTGGGTGCCCCCTCTATTTTTTTACATGAACCATCTACTCTTGTCACATAAAAGCCTCTCTTAAACTCATAAAAATTCTAGAAAAAAATAGGGAGTGGGTGGCATAGTATGGAAAGAGTTTTGGTTGCTTTAAAATTCTCTCTCTTAGAATTTAAATCAACTCAAACTCTTTTGACTTGGTCCACAACACCTTATCATGTAAGAAAGAAAGGAGTTGACTTGGGGTGCTCGTGAACTCCTGGAGAGTAGATTTTCCACATACAAAACTTCCAAAGGTGTTGGGGGGGGGGGGGGGCGTTGGGACTATATGGCGCAAGGATTAGGAGTCCTAGTATGATTAGGACTCCTATTTTAACTTAGTCTAACTTGATCCTTGGACCAAATTAAATCAGGATTTATTGAATCCAACTAGAATAGGTCTTAGTCCAACTAATAACCTAATTAAATTAGATTAAATTAAATTAAATTTTAATTTAATTTTTTAATTAAATTAAAAATTAGGTTGATACAAGTCCTAATCGAATTAGGACTCGTTCTTCCTTGCAATTGGCTCATCCAATAAACCAATTGGACTTGATCTAATTAAGCCCAAACCAAATCTAATTAAATTATATTTAATTAAACTTAATCTCAATCCTTTGGCTTAATCAAATTAAGTCAATTAGCAATCCAATTACTAATCGATCCTCCTTCAACACTTGCATTAAGTTAAATATCAATCGTATTGATTGTTTGACCTAATAACGATTCTTAATCATCGATCAACCATCCGATCAGATCAAGAACTCTTATGTGTATGATCCCATAGGTTTGAATCTAAGCTGATAATATAGAAATAAATTTTTATATCAATCAGAGTGACCAGCTAGCAATGGTACTCGATGGCTGGATAGGTCGAATGTATAGAACAACATCCTTAGAACCCATGTAGATATAGTTTCTATATAATTCATCCCCTTGACCAAAATGCTTATAGAATATCTCTAAGTTTAACTATCAACCCCAATTAGGTCATCCACATTGTATCTCAAAATACCAAATCTATCTTATGGATTATCCTGGCCAAGATTTTTGCTATATTGAAATATAGTGATGCATTTTTCTTCAACTCTTGGAGTGGTCAATCCCATCTTGATTACTCATCGACTTTACAGACTGTGTCCAAAAATATTTTTTTACTAATTTAAAAATTTAATTAGTCAGGTACCAAAGCACAGTGAATTGCTATCAAGCCACTGTAGTGATCTCAGTTTTAAGGGACATTCATATCTATATCACATCAGAGCAATTCTCGATAGTAGAATACTCTAAAGTTGGTCTTGTCCAATGATGATGTACCCATACATCTCACTTGTATGCCTTACCAGTGTCTCCACACTCCTTGGTTAAGAAGATAACCAACCTATATGGCATACAATGACCTATGCTCGATAAACACCATCGTCCTAATTAATAGCATATTATTTGGTCATGAACTATTTAAGGACTAATTGATAAATTCTCTCTTTATCGAAACTAAATAGTCCTAAGGACTTCATCACAACAATGGAGTTCATTAGAAGATGTAGACTTAATGATGAAAATGCTAAAATATTTATATTACTTATTAATAAATTAATTATAATTATAAGATAGCACAACCATCAATAGACTGATGATTGGCTTTGGGACATATTTTCTAACAATTCTCACTTATCCTAAAGCTACTCAGCATAGTATCTAATACCCATCTTTGACTTGTGGTTGTCGAACTCCTTTATCACCAGGCCTTTAGTAAAAGGGTTGGTCAGGTTCTCCTTTCCATCGATCTTTTAAAGGTCAACGTCAACTCGATCTACGATCTTCTAGACCAAGTGGTAGCGGCACAATATGTGCTTCGTTCGCTGGTGTGCTTTTGGTTCTTTTGCTTGAGCAATGGTACTAGTGCTGTCGTAGTGGAGCAGGACTGGTCTATTAAGATAAGGTGCTACTTCGAGCTCAGTGATAAATTTTTTCAACCACAAAGCTTTCTTTGTAGCTTCTGATGTTGCAATGTACTCTACTTCACAAACAGAGTCTACCAAAATATGCTGCTTGGAACTCTTCTAGCAAATAGCTCCACCATTTAGGGTAAAGACATAACCCAACATGCTTCTGCTGTCATCATGATCAAATTGAAAACTAGAGTTAGTAAACTCCACAAGTTTCAGATCTGACTCACCATAAATCAACCATTGATCCTTAGTATTTCTCAAATACTTAAGGATGGCTTTTACCACTTTCCAGTAGTTTTCTCCTAGGTTAGATTAGTATTTACTCACTACTTCTTGTGAGTATGCCATATCTAGTCTCGTACATGTCATGGTGTACATGATAGATCCTATAGCCGAAGCATATGGGACTCTACTCATATGCTCTCTCTCTTTAAGAGTTATCGGACAATCCTTCTTAGAGAAAAAATTCTATGGCCTATCGAAAGATAGCCCTTCTTGAAATTCTCCATGCTGAACCTCTTCAACATAGTTTCAATATACGTGAATTGGGATAACCCAAGCATTCTCTTAGATCTATCCCTATAAATCTTAATTCCTAGAATGTAGGATGCTTCATCCAAATCCTTCATGGAGAACTGAGATGACAATCAAACTTTTATTCTTTATAGTGCAGGAATGTCATTCTTGATTAAGAGAATATCATCTATGTACAAGACAAGGAATACCACTACCGAACCATTCACCCACTTATAAATATAGGACTCTTCTCCATTCTTAATGAAGCCATATGTTTTGATCACCTTATCAAAATGCATCTTCCAACTCCTAGATGCTTGCTTCAATGCATAAATAGATCTCAGAAGATTGTACACCTTGGACTCATCTATAGATGTAAACCCCTCAGGTTGTATCATATATACTTCTTCAGTCAACTCTTCATTCAGAAAAGCTATCTTTACATCCATCTGCAAGATCTCATAGTTCAAATGGGCAGCTATAACAAGCATTATCCAAATGGATTTGAGCATTGCCACAGGAGACAATGTCTCATCATAGTCAATACCATAACGATGATGATATCCCTTAGCAACCAGACAGGCTTTATAAGTTTCCACCTTCCCATCTATGCCCCTCTTTCTTTTGAAAATCTACTTACATCCAATGGGTTTAATCCCTTCAGGTGGGTCAGTCAATGTCCATACATCATTGACCTTCATGGACTCCATTTCAGATTTCATGGCCTCAAGCTATTTCTTGAAATCAGGCCTCTGCATTGCATCCATATAAGTGATCAAATCCTCATCATTTTCATCGAGTTTGATGGGATCACCATCCCAGACCAAGAAATCATAGTATCTATCTAGCTGATGTGCTACTCTATCAGATCATCTTAATGGTGCAGGAACATTGGGTTCTGAATTTGATCTAATCAAATCTGATTCAGGTTTAGTTGCAGATGTCGATCTTTCTACCTATTGAACTTCATCAAGTTCAACCTTAGAGGCAACAGTTCCTTCACTAAGAAATTTTTTTCAAAAAAGATTATCTTAAGGCTGATGAATAATTTTTGTTCATCAGCATGGTAGAAAATATACCCTTTTGATTCTTTAGGATACCCTATGAATGTGCACTTGTCAGACCTAGATCCAAGTTTATCTATGATTGATCATTTCACATAAGCCAAACACCCCCAAATCCTAAGGTGTGAAAGTGCTAGCTTATGCCATGTCCATATCTCATCTGAAGTTTTGATTACAAACTTACTTTGAATCCTGTTTAATAGATAGCAAGCCAATTCGAGTGCATATCCCTAGAAGGATATCAGCAAGCTAGCAAAATCCATCATGGATCAAACCATGTCTAATAGAGTTTGATTTCTTCTTTCAGACACACCATTGTGCTATGATGTTTCTGAAGGAGTCCATTCAGAGAGAATCCTATTCTCTCCTAGATATGTGAGAAACTCATCAAAAAAATATTCCCCTCCTCAGTCAGATCGAAGAGTTTTAATACTTTTTCAATTTATTTTTCAACTTCACTTCAAAATCATTTGAATATTTTAAATGACTCTAACTTATGTTTCATCAGATAGATATATCCATATCTGGATAGATCATCTATGAAAGTAATGAAGTAGATGAGGAAAAATCTTATTTTCCTTCGTAAGATCGTGTAGATCTGATCAGATCAGGGGTGGATTTTTTTTAAAAATTTTTAGATGATTCAATCAGATCTAAGAGTTCTTATATCTAATCATAATGATCTAATATTAAAAACTAAAAATAAAATTAAATCAAATTTAATTTCTTACCTTGTTTGGGTAATCTAATTATCCTATGATCCTGATCTTTCCTGAGGTTCTGGAAGGAGCCACGCATACGTCTGACCTCTACTAGTATCCACTCGGGCAAGATCTGGATGTCTTCTCCTCATGAATCTTTTCTCCAAAGATCATATCCGAATCTAATCTGAAGAACCTTCAAAAAAATTTGAGAAGGCTACTTGTCCATCTCACAAACACTATCTCATAGATGCTGAATTCTTCACAATTTGATTAGATCTTCTTCTCTGATTTATGCCCAACCTTTGGCACATAGAAGAAGGGGAGAGAGAGGATCTGAGCGGGTGTGGGAGAAAGAAGGGGCGGCAACATATGGACGTGGCAATCAGAATTCTATAAGGGCCTTATACGTAGGTGTTTTTATACAAGTTCCTTGCGCCATCTAGACTCCTAAGTGATCAAGCAACTCATTTGCTTGATCATCTAAAACTCCAATCTGATAACCCACATCGCCCACCTGATCTTCATCAGGTTTTGTTGCCCAAAATTCCTCCCAAGTTGGCATGAAGAAAGGATAAAAAGTCCATGGTGCATGGGACTCCTCCCTTCAAGAGTTTGATCCAAATCAAACTCTATTATAAATCTAATCTAGGCACCACAAAAAATAATGAAATTGGGCTCACCCAATGTATGACTTGAGGCCAAACACATACTAGAAAATTAGAGTAAAATTATTTCCAAAGAATTTTCTAGAAGCCTCTGACCAGGTGACCCTCAATTCTCTCAAATAGGTCAACTTTTGACCCTAGTCCATTTGCACTATGAATGGATTTAATTTCTATAATTAATCTAATCTGGACAGATTCCGGTCAGAAGAAAATAAATTCATTTAAGATACAAAAATGAGTCAAATCAAATTTAACTCAATTGCGATGAATTAGAAAGATTATAGAAGGAGAAAGTCAGGATCAATCATGTGCTAACACGATTACCTTGAACCTAATTGGATCTAATCCAAATCAATCAAATTGGGTTAGCTTAATTGATGACATCCAAACCCAAACCCTTATTTGTGTGACCCAGTTAGATTTAGTTCCATATGGTAATGAGATATGTCATGATTTCTATCATCGACATCATCAAAACATCTTTTGATGCACTTGAACTTGTCTGATTCATACAATTAGAATGATCGATCATCAAAATCATTCTAATTGCTTCCAAAATCCACCAATGACACCTAGTAGTATAAGGTGGCAACCCATCAGGACTGAAAGTGAACCTCTCAATGTAGTTACCTGTATGATTAGGTTCTTCTATCTTGAGCCCCGATAGGATTAGGGTTAAGGTGAACTCATCAAACCCAACATTTGTCATATGAATTAATCATTCAATTCGAGTCCAATATGAAATCCTAATAGAAACTCTTTCTATCATCTTCACTCTACCATGGCCATAGGCTTAAGGATTCAATCTCATGATTATCATAGGACTACTCCTCATCTATCGAGGTAGATAGATTCTCTATTGGTGCAATCCAATTCCTACAATGAACATGCTATAACCAACATACACCTCAGTATTCTGAATGGTTAGGAGACCGAGTTATGGTATAGTCATCCTCAAGGTGAACTATCGATGTACCTCAGGTCAAAGAACCAGATACACCACTGCAGCATCGAGCCAGTCATCGATGAGAAGGTAGACTTTCTTATGACTGCTCGAGGTGGTCACGCTCAGTGCCTTCGTTCTCTAACGGGTATCTATACTTTTACTTCGATGTCTCCACACCATAGACTCAAGATACATTTATCCTAAGAAAGTGATCATACATCAATCTTTCAGATCGATCACCATCCTTGTGATGATTATACAGTCAGCAACAGTTTATAAGTTAATTATGAAAATTCATGTGTCAAATTTTTAACTCTTAAAAATATGAATTGTCATTACCATTAACTCAAAGGATGTATCACAGACACTTTAAATACACACTATGATAAAAAATAATCATTTTATTAATTTATAATCAAAATTATAAAATTGCCCTTAAAAGTGTATTGCATGTGTTTAGCCAATCTAGCTTATAGGGCACACATCTAACAAACTTCCACTTGATCTAAAGCCAATTGGCTATAAATCTAAGTCCCATCTTCTCAAGATGGGCTTCGATCTTCTACTGGCTTAATAGCTTTGTCAGCGGATTAGCCATATTATCTGCAGTGTCGACTCTCTTAACCTCAACATATCCCTTCTCGAGGTAATCGCAGATGAGGTGGTATCGCCGCTCGATGTGCTTGAATTTTTGATAAGATCTCGACTCTTTAGCTAAGGCTATGGCACCATTATTGTTGTAGTACAGAGGAACGACATCTGATGGCATCACTCTGAGCTCTGTGATGCATTTTTTATACCAGAATACCTCTTTTGCAGCCTTCAACAGAGCGATGTACTCTGCTTCCATGGTGGAATCTACTATCACTATCTGCTTGGAACTCTTACAACTAATAGCTCCACCATTATAAATAAATAGACTTCCAGATGTCGACTTTCGATCATTTATATCGGACATAAAATCTGAGTCTGTATACCCCTGGACCTGGAGTTCTCCATTACCAAAATCTAAAAATATATCTTTAGTCCTTTTCAAGTACTTAAGGATATATTTCACAGAAGTCTAGTGCTTTTCATTTGGATTCGATTGATGCCTACTCGTGATACTCATAACATGGATAATATCAGGTCGTGTACATAGCATAGCATACATGACGCTACCTATTGCTGAAGCATAAGGGATCTTGCTCATGCATTCAATCTCCTTGGTGTGCTAGGGCACATCTTCTTGAAGAGATGAATGCCATGTCTGAAGGATAGTAATCCCCTCTTGGAGTTTTCCATGCTAAATATTTTTAGCACCTCCTCTATGTATATCTTTTGTGAGAGACCCAGCATCCTATTTGGTCTATCCCTATAGACCTTAATTCCTAGAATAAAGAATGCCTCTCCTAAATTTTTCGTAGAGAACTCCTTAGACAACCATATTTTGACTGTAGTTAATATGGGAATATCATTTTCAATTAAGAAGATGTCATCCACGTACAGTACGAGGAAGACAACAGCGCTCCCACTGATCTTTTTGAAAATACAGGGCTCCTCCTCGTTCTTGATGAATCTAAATAATTTGATTACATTATTGAAACGAGCATTCCAGCTTTGAGATGCTTGCTTAAGTCCATATATGAACTTTTGGAGCTTGCATACTGATGCAAGCTAATCTATAGCTATGGTAAGTGCACCAATTGATCAAGTAATAAAGTAAATGAGTAGAGTATCATCCCTAGAGGATTGAAAAATAAGTACTGAAAAGCTATTTCCTATGCTTTATTTAGAAGACCGATTTATGAGAATAAGAAATTAAAGAACAGAATAAAGAAATAATTAAAAATTTCAAGAAAATAGAGAGAGTGTAATTATTAGGATTGTAAACTTAAAAGCAATGGGTTACTAAGGAAATCGGTTCACCAACTCAGTCAATACAATATTTAGGTTATTAGATTAATTTTATTTCATGTGATGGTGGAGTCTCCTAGTTTATTCACTATCCTTTGATCTAGGCATAGTAAAACTATTAATATTTATTAATTAACCTTTGGTCCAGGTGTAATTTAAATAAATATTAATGCATTAAGTTTTGTGAAACTCTCTAATTAAAATATGCTAAGTCCCCAGCGTACTAAAATTTCTGCATGCATATGAATTCTAATTTGATTCATAATACAAGGTATATAATCAAGAAGCAATAACATAGGTGTACTTGGTCCGTAACATCTATGTTCATCAGATCATTTAGAAGATGGTCAATAATCTAAAAGCATTAAGATAAGATTTATATACTTCTCATGAATATTTAAAAATAAATCATATTGAATATTGCATCAAAAGAGTGGCTACACCTTATCCTTAGTAAAAAAAATTTAGTTCATGATAACAAGTTCAAAAATAATAAATAAAATAAAAAGCATAAAGGAATTGGACTATTTGATTGCTGAAATTGGTTGTCCGTTGCTCTTGGTATGAAAAATTTGATGAAGAAGAAGAGAAGCTCCTTGATCGATGTCTTGATTATCAGAAGAAGAAAAGAAAAAAAAATATAAAAACCCTTTCTCTTCTTTCTCTCAAAACTCTCTCTCAAAACTCTCTGAACTCTTTTTCTTTTCCCCTATTCCCAGGCTCTCTCTTAAAACTCTCTCCCCAAAACCCTCTATATTTTTTCTCTCTCTGCCTCTCTTTTCTTTGACAACAGCAGGCCTTTAAATAATCTGGGTGGTCTTCCATTGAAATCCCATTGAAATCGGATTTAAAACTCTCAAAATAACTCAAAACGAGCTTTAGATTAATTCTGACCATTGGATGCTGATCAAACAGTCCAAAAATTACTCAAAAATTATTTTAAAACCCCAAATCAAGTCAAAATTTATTTGGACCATTGGATCGGCCTTAAAGATTGAATCTAGGCTATCAGATTGCGCACAAGAGAGCTTCAAATTCTTAGTTAAAAGTTGAAATGAATCTCAACCATTGGATCTCGACCTGGAGCTGCATCCATCGTTCGTTAGTGCACAACTATCAGTCGTTCGATCAAATCCCAATGAAAGACATTCATCGAATCAAGTAGAACTTCCAGATTGCCCTCTATAGACCATGCACAAGCCTGATATTGCATGGACTGCCACTTTCTTCAGCCAATTGAAGCACTCTTCTCCTTGTGAAATCTCCAAAATGCCCTCCATAACGGTCCACCGTGCATCGTGAAAAATGCTGATGTCAGCATTGCATCAGTGGGTCGGTCGGTCTGAGCGCGGTCGAACTGGGCGGTCTGTTGAGCTGGTTTTTCTAAACTAATTTGAGTCGGACCGCTTCTTTTTTTTAAATTTTTTTAAAAATTCATTTTTGGGCTAATTTGAAGTCCGTTCTACTTGAAATTTATTTCATCTGAACTAGAAAAATAAGATCTTCATATTGGTGGCCTTTTTTTTACATATGATTAACAAAAATATCAATTTCTAAAAATAGATTAATTTATTTTATAATTTAATGCTTTTATTAGTATATTTTTACCACTTATCATACCCTCCAACTTACTCATTGCTAGTCCCTTAGCAATATTTTGTTTAATACCATGTTTCAATAAAATTATCCATCAAAAAGATAAAATCTAGAATTAAAGGTCTTTTAGAAAATACCACTAACTAAGCATTGAGCTTTATAAGCAAATTTTTCAGTCAATATAATTAAAAACTTCCTTAGAGTACATCAAAGATCTACAACACTTGTGTTCATGATGACTAACTTTAGTATTTTAGTGTTAAATTAAAGGGCAAAAGTATCCTCTCTTATCATCTATTTTGGTCAATTTTCTATACATTCCCAATTTTATAGTCATAAATTAAGATAGCTTTCACACTGCCTTTTTTTTTTTTTTGATGTGCTGAGCATCCTGGCCTTCCCTCCACCATTTTAAGTGAATTTCTATACTTGACCTAGGTGTAGAGACCCAGTTACTAGGCTTTGAGCAATCCGTATATACTATATCTTTTGCACTTTATTTTTAGGCAGGTAGCTCTTTCCTTAAATTCAAATTTCTTTGATTAGAATGTATATTAATTATCAATTTTTAGTAATAATTGAATCCTCAATTGGCCTTATAATCAATACCTACTTTGCCTTGTTAGTGTGCATGTGTAATTAGAAGTGCTAATAGTCTTTTGATGACCTAAGAGTTGAAGGAAAATCCTGATTTCCCAATCCAAGTTCGTTCAGATCTGATCAGATCAAGAGATATATTTCAAAAATTTTTCTCTTTGATCTGTATCAGATCTGGGATGTTTCATATCTGATTCTTATTATTTTAATAAATAAAATAAAGTAAGGATAAATTAAATCAAATTTAATTTACCTGATTTGGGTAATCCTATTACCCGTTGATGATCCTGTTTGCAGCAGAAGGTTCTGGATCTAGCCACGCAAGCACCTGGCCTCTACCGGTATCCACTCAGGCTAGATCTGGAGATCCACTTCTTCTCTATCATGCCTCCAAAAATTAGATCTGGATCTGATCTGGAGGATCTTCAAAACTTCTTTTGAAGATCAACAGTCATCCTTTGCAGCAGCGCAGCCTTCTAACTTTCAATCGCCTTTTTTTGAACTGAATCGCACCAACCAAGGTCCAAAACTCCTTTTGGATGTGGAGAAGAGAGGGAGAAGGTGAGTTTGGCATGGAGGAAGAAGGGAGAGGCAGCCTTGGGGCGTGGGGTTTCTCAAACTTAATCTGAGTTGGGTGTAGGGTCTTATTTATAGACTGTCTGTGATCCAACTTCTTTTCTTCCCAACCAATCACAACTCTTTGTGAAATCAGATCTAAATCTGATTGGTGGGAATAGAATCCCCTGGATTCCTCCTTAGAGGGTGCCTAAGACCAGTCAAAGTTGGTTCTTAGGAGAACTCTAATTGGAATCCAAAAAGGAGATGGAGTCCTTGTCCAACAAGGACTCCTAGGCGCCTTCAACTTGGGCACATGCCTAGGGTGGCGTGCGCCCTCCTCCTTGCCAGGTTCTAGCAGGGGGACAAGCCCCCACCAGCTCTCCAATAGGTGTATGACATGTGGTCAAAAGTCAAAGTATCAATGGTCAACATTTGACCAGTCAAAGGTAAACTTTTGACCAAAGTCAAAGAACAAAAAATGATAGGTGACCAAAAATGGCAGGTAATGTCTTACAAAATAAGACAATCTTTTTTGACTTGGACAACCTCCAGTCAGACCATATGAATGCCTCTAATTGAGCACAAACTCCTTTGGCTCAGTCAGGACAACTAATTTATGATAGCAAAAGAAGAACGTTAGGTTCAATCGAGTGCTAGCATGATTTTCTTGAACCTAATTGAATCTCATTCAGATCAATTGAACTAGACCAGTTCAATTGATGATCACCAGATTCAAACTCTTATTTGTGTGACCCAGTTAGGTTCAGTTCTGTATGATAATGGGATATGTCATGATCTCTATCATCGACATCATCGAAACTCCTTTCGATGGATCAGAACTCTTCTAATTCGAACAGCTAGAATGATCGATCATCTAAATCATTCTAATTGCTCCCAAAATCCACCAGTGACACCTAGCAGTATATGGTGGCAACCCATCAAAGCTGAATGCGAACCTCTTGGTGCAGCTATTTGTGTGATTAAGTTATTCTATCTTGAGCCCCAATCAGATTAGGGTTATGGTAAACTCGTCCAAACCTAGTCTCTGTCATATGATGTAATCATTCGATTCGAGTCTGATGTGAAAATCTAAATAAAAACTCTTTCTATTATTTCACTCTGCCATGGCCATGGACTTCTGGACTTGATTCTCATAATTATCATAGGGCTACTCCTCTACCACCGAGGTAGATAGATTCCATCTTGATGCATTCCAGTTCCTACAATGAACATGCTATAGCCAACATACACCTCAGGGTTTCGAATGGCTAGGAGATCGAGTAATGGTGTAGTCAAAATATAACACCCTCAAGGTGATCTGCCGATGCACCTCAAGTCAAAGAATCAGACACACTACTACAGCATCGAGTCAGTCATTGACGAGAAGGTAGACTCCCTAATGACTACTCGAGGTGGTCATGCTCAGTGCCTTCATTCTCAAACGAGTACCTGTACTCTCGCTCCGGTGTCTCCACACCATAGACTCAAGACTCATCTACTAAAGAGAAGCGATTGTACACCAACCTTCCAGATCAATCATCATCCTCGTGATGGTCCTATGGTCGGGAGCATTTTATGAGTTAACAATGATCATTCATGTCTAAAATTTTCAACTCTTGAAAATATGTATTATTATTATCATTAACTCAAAGGATGTATCACAGACACTAAATACACATATGTGATAGAAAATAACCCATTTTATTCATTATAGTCAAAATTATAATTTTGCCCCTAGAAGTGTATTACAAGTGTCAGCCAATTCTGGCTTCTAGGGCACATATATCTAACAATCTCCCACTTGTCCTAAAGCCAATTGGCTATAATCTAAGTCCCATCTTCTCAAGGTGGGCTTCGATCCTCTATTGGCCCAACGACTTTGTAAGTGGGTCTGTCATACTATCTATGGAATTAACTCTCTTGACCTCGACGTAACACTTCTCGAGGTAATCGCGGATAAGGTCGTATCGCCGCTCAATATGCTCAGATTTCTGATAAGACCTTAGCTCCTTAGCAAGGGCTATGGCGCCATTGTTGTCGCAGTATAGAGGAATGGCATCTGATGGCATTACTCCAATTTCTGCAGCAAACTTCTTATATCAGAATGCTTCCTTCATAGCCTCTGATGCAGCGATATATTCTGCTTCCATGGTGGAATCTACTATCACCATTTGCTTGGAACTCTTCCAACTGACAGCACCACCATTGCACACAAACAGACTCTCAGATGTCGACTTTCGATCATCTATATCGGATATGAAATCCAAGTCTGTGTATCCTTGAACTTGGAGTTCTCCATTACCAAAGACCAACATCATATTCTTAGTTCTTCTTAAGTACTTAAGGATACATTTCACAGAAGTCCAGTGTTCTTCACCTAGATTTGATTGATATCTGCTTGTAACACTCACAGCATGGGCTATATTAGGTCGTGTACATAGCATAGCATACATGAGACTCCCTATTGCAGAAGCATAAGGGATCTTGCTCATGCATTCTATTTCCCTCAGGTGTGCTGGTGCACATCTTCTTAGAAAGATGAATACCATGTCTGAAGGATATTAATCCTCTCTTAGAGTTTTCCATACTAAACCTCTTTAGTACTTTCTCTATGTACATCTTCTATGAAAGTCCTAGCATCCTATTCGGTCTATCCCTATAGACCTTAATTCCTAGAATAAAGGATGCTTCGCCTAGGTCTTTCATTGAGAATTTCTTGGACAACCATAATTTGACTGTTGTCATCATGGAAACATCATTCCCAATAAGAAGGATGTCATCCACGTACAATACGAGGAAGACAACAGCGCTCCCACTGACCCTTTTGAAAACACACGTTTCCTCTTCCTTTTTGATGAAACCAAACGTTTTGATCACATCATTGAAATGAGTGTTCCAGCTCCGAGATGCTTGCTTAAGTCCATATATGGACCTTTGCAGCTTGCAAACCTTATGATCAGTATCACTGGATGTGAAACCTAGCGGCTGTTCCATATAGATATCTTCCTCAAGATATCCATTTAAGAACGCCATTTTCACGTCCATTTGCCATATTTCGTAATTGAAATAGGCTGCAACAGCAAGCAATATGTGGATAGATTTTAGCATAGGCACTGGGAAAAAGGTATCCTGATAGTCAATGCCTTCGTGTTGACTATAGCCTTTTGCCACTAGTCTAGCCTTGAATGTCTCCACATTCCCATCTGCACCAATCTTTCTCTTGAAGATCTATTTACACCCAATAGGTATTATACCTTTTGGTGGATCTACCAAGGTCCAGACTTGGTTTGAGTGCATCGAGTCAATTTCTGACTGCATTGCCTCTAGCCATTTCTCAGAGTCGATATCTGATATCGTCTCGTTGTAGGTTTTGGGATCATCACCATGAGCACCATTGCCTACGAGGAATATTTTCTCTACTTCCTCTAAAATAATACCTAAGTATCTCTCAGGGGGATGGAAAACTCTTTCCGATCTATGAGGTGGAGGAGGTAGTGTTCTTATTGGCTCAACCTGATTTGGTTCCAATTGGTCCTTAGCTCATTCTACTTGTGAGACTTTCTCATCAAGCTTAATCTGCTTTCCAATGCCGCTATCTTGAATAATCTATTTTTCAAGAAAGATGACATGTCGACTCACAATCACATTGTAGTCTTCTGGAATGTAGAAATAGTATCCTAATGACTCTTTAGGATATCCTATGAATCGAGCTCTAAAGGTCCTAAACTCTAACTTGTCCACTTGTTGTCTTTTGACGTGAGCTGGACAACCCCAAATTCTGAGATGACTCAGACTTGGTTTCTTACCATGCCATATCTCATACGGTGTGGTAGGAATGGTTTTAGAGGGAACCCTATTCAGTAGATAGATTGAAGTTAACAATGAGTGTCCCCAAAGAAAATCAGGGAGGTCTATGAAGCTCATCATGGATCGAACCATATCCAATAGGGTCGATTTCTCCATTCTGAAACTCCGTTGAGTTGAGGGTCCTGTTGGGAGTCCATTGAGAGACTATGCCATTTTTCTTTAGATAGTTCTAGGAATCCCGACTAAGGTATTCACCTCCTCGATCTGATCGAAACCTTAATGGGTTTTTTTCTAGTTTGTTTTTCTACTTCATGTCTGAATTCTTTGAACTTTTCAAAAGCTTCAGACTTGTGTCTCATAAGATACACATATCCATACCTAGATAGATCATCGATAAAGGTAATGAAGTAGACAAAATTGCCTCTAGCCGGCACATCAAATGGGCCGCCACATCTGTATGTACTAGGGCAAGAAGATCTTGTGGCCCTCTCATCTCTTCTCTTTTGGGGG
>QRFJ01005518.1:0-89391 GCA_006176705.1 Cocos nucifera | reverse complement strand
TCCCACTACTGATTCATCAAGGGGCTCTCCTTTACCACCGAGATAGAAATTCCTTCTTGATTGCAAGCCAGCTCCTACAAATGAACATGCTATAGCCAACATAACACCTCAGAGTTGCATATGACTAGGAGGACGAGGTATGGTGTATCAAACTATAACATCCTTCAAAGGTGAACTGCCAATGCACCTTAGGTCAAAGAACCAGAGCACACCACGTCGAGCATTCGAGTCAGTCGTGATGGAGAAGGTTAGACTCCTATGACATACTAAGAGTGGTCACGCTCAGTGCCCCTTCAATCTAAACGAGTACCCTAGTAACTCTCGCTCGGTATCTCACACCGTAGGACTTAAGACGTCATCTACTAAAAGAGAAGGATTGTACACCTAACCTTCTGATCAACACCATCCTCACATGATTCCTTTGGTCGAGGTAGAATTTTATGAGTTAATAAAGATTCTTTGTCTTAATTTCAACTATTGAAAAATATGAATTATCCATTATCCATACACACTAAGATGTATCACGGATACTAAATACACATATGTAATAGAAAATAACCATTTATGATTTTAGTCAAAATTATAATTTTGCCCGCATGTGTATTACAAGTGTCAGCCAATTTTGGCTTCTAGGGAACATATATCTAACAATCTCCCACTTATCCTAAAGCCAATTGGCTACAAGTCTAAGTCCCATCTTCTCAAGGTGGGCTTCGATCTTCTGCTGGTCCAACGGCTTTGTAAGCTGGTCCACCACATTGTTTGTGGAGTCGACTCTCTTGACCTCGACGTAATCTTTCTCAAGATAATCATGGATGAGGTGGTATCGCCGCTCAATGTACTTGGCTTTCTGGTGAGACCTCGGCTCCATAGCAAGGGCTATGGTGCCATTGTTGTCGCAGTATAGAGGAATGGCATCTGATGGCATTACTCCAATTTCTACAGCAAACTTCTTGTACCAGAATGCTTTCTTCGCAGCCTCTGATGCAGCGATGTATTCAGCTTCCATGGTGGAATCTACTATCATGGTTTGCTTGGAACTCTTCTAGCTGACAACACCACCATTGCACATAAATAGACTCCTAGATGTCGACTTTCGATCATCTACATCGAACATGAAATCTGAGTTTGTATATCCCTAGACTTGGAGTTCTCCGTTACTAAAGACTAACATCATATCCTTAGTTCTTCTCAAGTACTTAAGGATACATTTCAGAGAAGTCTAGTGTTCTCACCTGATTTGACTATATCTGCTTCGTGACACTCAAGCATGGCAATATCAGCGTCGTGTACATAGCATGGCATACATAGCTTCCTATTCAAAGCATAAGGGATCTTCTCATGCATTCTATTTTCTCAGAGTGCTAGGGCACATCTTCTGAAAGATGAATACCATGTCTGAAGGGTATTATATCCCCTCTTAGAGTTTCCATACTAAACCTCTTTAGTACTTCCTTACCGTACATCTTCTGTGAAAGTCCTAGCATCCTATTTGGTCTATCCCTATAGACCTTAATTCCTAGAATAAAGGATGCTTCACCTAGGTCTTTCATGGAGAATTCCTTGGACAATCATATTTTGTCTATCATCAACATGGGAATATCATTCCCAATAAGGAGGATGTCATCCACGTACAGTAGGAGGAAGACAACAGCGCTCCCACTGACCCTTTTGAAGACACATGGTTCCTCTTCATTTTTGATGAAACCAAACTTTTTGGATCACTTCATTGAAATGAGTGTTCCAGCTTCGATATGCTTGCTTAGGTCCATATATGGAATTTTTCTACTTGCAAACCTTGTGATCAGTATCACTGGATCTGAAACCTAGCGACTGTTCCATATAGATATCTTCCTCAAGATATCCATTTAAGAACATCATTTTCACATCCATTTGCCATATTTCATAATCGAAATAGGCTACAACGGCAAGCAATGTGCTGATGGATTTTACCATAGCCACTAGGGAAAAGGTATCTTGATAGTCAATGCCTTCACGTTGACTATAACATTTTGCCACTAGTCTAGCCTTGAATGTCTCCACATTCCCATGTGCACCAATCTTTCTCTTGAAGATCCATTTACACCCAATAGGTACTATACCTTCTGGTGGATCTACCAAGGTCTAGACTTGGTTCGAGTGCATCGAGTCAATTTCTGATTGCATTACCTATTGCCATTTCTCGGAGTCAATATATGATATCGCCTCGTTGTAGGTTTTGGGATCATCACCATGAGCACCATTACCTACGAGGAATATTTTCTCTACTTCCTCTAAAATAATACCTTAGTATATTTTAGGAGGATGGAAAACTCTTTCCGATCTACGAGGTGGAGGAGGTAGTGTTCTTATTGGCTCAACCTGATTTGGTTCCAATTGGTCCTTAGCTCGTTGTATTTGTGAGACTTTCTCATCAAGCTTAATCTACTTTCCTATGCCGCTATCCTGAATAAACTATTTTTCAAGAAAGATGGCATGTCGACTTACAATAATATTGTGGTCTTCTAGAATGTAGAAATAGTATCCTAATGACTCTTTAGGATATCCTATGAATCGAGCTCTGAAGGACCTAAACTCTAACTTGTCTGCTTGTTATCTTTTGACATGAGCTGGACAACCCCAAATTCTGAGATGACTTAGACTTAGTTTCTTACCACGCCATATCTCATACGGTGTGGTAGGAACGGTCTTAAAGGGAACCCTATTCAGTAGATAAATTGAAGTTAACAATGAATGTCCCCAAAAAAAATTAGAGAGGTCTATGAAGCCCATCATAGATCGAATCATATCCAATAGAGTCCGATTTCTCCATTCTGAAACCCCTTTGAGTTGAGGTATTCTTGGTGGAGTCCATTGAGAGACTATGTCATTTTCCTTGAGATAGTCTAGGAATTCTCGGCTAAGCTATTCACCTTCTCGATCTGATCGAAGAATCTTAATGGGTTTTCTAGTTTGTTTTTCTACTTAATGTCTGAATTCTTTGAACTTTTCAAAAGCTTCAGACTTGTGTCTCATAATATACACATACCCATACCTTGACAGATCATTGATAAAGATAATGAAGTAGACAATATTGCCTCTAGCCGGCACATCAAATGGGCCACACACATCAGTATGTACTAGGGCAAGGAGATCTGTGGCCCTTTTCCCATGTCCAACAAAAGGAAGTTTAGTCATTTTGCCTTGAAGACAAGATTCATAAGTTGGATATGACTCGGAAGTCAATGGACTCAATAGCCCATTTTTCTCCAATTTGTTGATCCTATCTTCTGCTATATGATCTAATCTCAGGTGCCATAGATATCTGTCATTTGGACTATCCCTAGGTCATTTGGCATTCACGTTTTGCTCGATAGTTAGACCAGATACATCAATATGTAGCTGATAAAGATAGTTAATAAGGAAACCGTTTGCAATTTTATTTCTTTCATAAAGAATGTTACAATGGTCCTTAAAGAAGGTAATCACATAGCTTTCTTGTGCTAAGTATGAAACAAAAATCAAATTCCTGCTAGTTGTAGGCACATAATAACAGTCTTTCAAAACTAAGTCTAAACCAGAAGGTAATCGAAGAGGATATGTTCCCATGGCTACTGCAGCAACTCTTTCTCCATTACCGATGAGTAGGATCATGTCTCCATCTCTCAACCTCCTGCTATCCTCAAGACCCTGCATGGAAGTGCATAGATGAGCACTAGAACCAGAGTCAAGCACCCAACTGGATGCAGAAGAAACCTTAAGGTTAGACTCAATAATGAGCATACCTCCAGAAGGACCTTCCTTCTTGTTCTTCAGGGTGGCCAGGTAAGTAGTGCAGTTCCGCTTCTAATGGTCGTCGCTGTTGCAATGGAAATACTTTCCTTTGATAGCAGCCTTCTTCTTCGGTTCTGCCTTCTTCTTCTTTGCTTCTTCCACATT
Organism: Cocos nucifera; assembly: GCA_006176705.1. Lineage (NCBI taxonomy): Eukaryota > Viridiplantae > Streptophyta > Magnoliopsida > Arecales > Arecaceae > Cocos > Cocos nucifera. Next base: position 85,473 of record QRFJ01005518.1, on the reverse strand, counting down.
TTAATTTTTTCGCAGACTTCTTTTTCTTTCTAGAAGACTTTCTTTTGGAAGACGTCCATTTTATAGCAAGAACTGAGCCTTTAGATCCTTTCATAGAAAGCTTAGTGGTGACTAGCAAATTCATTAATTCGGCCAAGGAATTTTGAAGTTTATGCATGTGGTAATTCATGATGAATTGCTCATATGCATCAGTCAAGGATTACGGAATAATATCATTTCGTAGATCCAAGTTTAACTTCACACCGAGCTTCTCATGCACTTTCAAGTTCTTCATCATCATCAGACAGTAATCTTGGACTGACTGCCCATCATGCATCTTAGCCTTAAAAAGTCATTTCATGACTTGATACTTGGCCGTGCGACTCTATTCACCATACATCTCCTGCAGGTAAGCCTACATTTGGCGAACAGCCTCGATATCTTCATGTTGGCATTGGAGCTCATCAGACATCGAGCCCAACATGTAATATCTGGCTTTATTATCTTCATCTATCCATTTTTCTAGGGATGCTCTCTGTTCAGTGGATGGATGGGCTGCTAATGTGGGAGGGTCCTGTTCCAATACATGTATTAACTTCTCGAAACCCAAAATGATTTCATAGTTCCTGAGCCAATCTTTATAATTGGGTCCGGTCAATCTATGTGTGTCCAGGATACGTGCTAATGGGTTGGACGCAGACATTTTTCTGAGAGTCAAAGATTCTAGTTAAATACTATAATTATGACTTGACCAATTTATTTAGGAATTTTATTTTTAAACAAATTAGCTCTCACTATTTTCTCGGATCCCTACACTCCCTCTATAGAGATGCAAAAATCTTCATGATTAATGATTTCTAGTGGGTGGTGCGGTCTCACCAACTGACTCATCACCTCACCTAACAGTTATTGGTGATGGGTTAGCCAATGAGTGAACAACTCTTGTTCAATGATTCTCTAATCATGGTGCACCCAAACTTGGTCTCTAATTCATGAATCTCACCGTATCCGGAATATTGATCCACTCCTTAGTTAAGTCAGACCCACCATTTGCATAGACTGGATTCCTAATTGAGTCTCTCACCGTATCCGGAATATTGAGCCCAACTCATCCTCCAGCCCATAGCATCCAATGCCTAATAGACATGGTTGCATCTTCCCGGTGCAACTGAGCCACTGTATCCAGCCGAGAACAATCAACCCCGGGAAAGGGCCCGCACATCTACAATGGTGGAAGACCTCAGACTTAATCTTTTCTTAGGGAGAATTGATTCAGGTCTCATTAAACTAGACTTGTCATAGTCATAACAATTATGACTAACCTAGTGGCATGGGTTAGCTCGGATTATTGACCACCTCAAGATCAGAACTGTGTCAACAGATATGGCCAGGTAAGTGAGACCGGTGGAAGGGAATATGCCATTAACTCGTACAAGAATGCATTCAGGTCGAGTAGCTTCCAATTAAAAACCAGTCGGTCGTATGTGCCAAACTTACCTTAGACACCAAATTGTTGAGTCAGAACCAATTGGGTTAGCCTACAATCCAGACTCTAACCTCTGAGCCTAATTAGGTCTTGCTTGATCGTGACTCGATCTTGACCCAGACTTAATCCTATTAGGCTGGTCAATTTAAGCATTGTTGATCCCATCTAACCAACTCTTGATTCGGTTTGATCAACCGCTTAGACCTAATTGAGCTACCCAAGCCCGAACCCAGTATTATGAATATGTCTTAGATCTAAAATTCTTAATTTTAGACCTAATTAATATTTCATAATCTTAATTTTTAATTAAGTAGGGTTCATAAACAAAATATGCACAATAAATCCTAGGGTTTCAGGATCTAGGGTTTTGCAGAAAGTAAGTTTTGGGTTTCTGATTAAGGACGAACGTGCAGCACCCCTACACGTCATAAGAACACCCCATCGGATGGGAAGAGAGGGCCTTTAAATCCTTCTTCATTCTTATGACCGGACGGCCAAGAGGAACGCCTTAATCAGGAACATGCAATACTACAAAACAGTTTTAGATCTATATCATATATCTCATATACAAATTAGATCTAATCATGGCATATTTTGCATACATCTCATGTATCGAATCATGCATATTTTTCAGATCTAAATTATCTCATAATAATCTAAAAAATTAGATTTAAATTGATCTTATCAAAATAAACTCTAATCTAGACAATTATGTAGAACTATTCTACAACTAGTCTAGACATGCATCAATCATATCTCATATGATGTTTAAAATTAAATAATTTTTATTTACTATTTTTTAGATGTTATTATAATAATTATAATATCAAAAAATAATAAATAAATAGATCTAAAATATAATTTAATCAAAAATAATTATAAATATGCAAGACTATTCTATTGAACTATTCTATTTTAGAACCAGTCATGCATATTTTCTAATCTTAGATCCAAATTATTTAATTTTAATTTTTTTTAATTTCAGATCTGATCACATCTCATGTGACATCTAAGATCACTTATTTTTTAGTTAAAATAAAATTAAAATGAGATCTAAATAATTTAGAACCTTGGCTCTGATACCAGTTGTAGGAAAATCCTGATTTTTTGGACCAGATTCGTTCAGTTCTGATCGGATCAAGAGATATATTTCAAAAATTTTTCTCTTTAATCTAGTCAGATTTGAAATGTTTCCGATTTAATCTTTATTATTTTAATAATTAAAATAAATTTAGATAAATTAAATTAAATTTAATTTATCTTAATGTAGGGTAATCCTATTACCCGTTGATGATCCTGTAAGCAGCGGAAGGTTCTGGATCTAGCCATGCAAGTGCCTGGCCTCTACCGATATCCACTCAAGCTAGATCTAGAGATCCTCTTCTTCTCTATCACATCTTCAAAAATTAGATCTGAATCTAATTTGGAGGATCTTCAAAACATCTTTCGAAGATCAGCAGTTGTCCTTTGCAGCAGCGCAGCCTTCTAGCTTTCTGTCGCCTTTCTCTTATCTGGATTGCACCAACTTGGATCCCAAACTCCTTTGGGCATGGAGAGGAGAGGGAGAAGATGGACTTGGCATGGAGGAGGAGAGGAGAGGCAGCCTTGGGGCATGGGAATTTTCAATTCTTTTTGAGTTGGGCGCAGGGTCTTATTTATAGACTATGCATGATCCAACTCCTCTTCTTCCCAACCAATCACAACCCTTTGTGAAATCAGATCTAAATCTGATTGGTGGAAAATAGAGTCCCTTGGATTCCTCCTTAGATGGCACCTAAGACCAGTCAAACTTGGTTCTTAGGAGAAGTCTAATCGAAATCCAAAAAGGAGATGGAGTCCCTGTCCAATAGGGACTCCTGGGCGCCTCCAGCTTGGGCACACGCCAAGGGTGGCGTGCGCCCTCCTCCTTGCCAGGTTCTGGCAGGGGGACAAGCCCCCACCAGCTCTCCAATAGGTGCATGACACATGGATAGAAGTTCAAAGTATCAATGGTCAATAATTGACCAGTCAAAGGTCAACTTTTGACCAAAGTCAAAGGACGAGAAATGGTAGGTGACCAAAAATGGTAGGTATTATCTTACAAAATAAGACAACCCTTTTCTGACCTGGACAGGCTCCAGTCAGACCAAGTGAAGGCCTCTGATCGAGCACAAACTCCTTTGGCTCAGTCAGGATAACTATTTATGATAGTAAAAGAAGAACGTTAGGTTCAATCGAGTGCTAGCACGATTTTCTTGAACCTAATTGAATCTCATTCAGATCAATTGAACTGGATCAGTTCAATTGATGATCACCAGATTCAAACCCTTGTTTGTGTGACCCAGTTAGGTTCAGTTCTGTATGGTAATGGGATATGTCATGATCTCTATCATCGATATCATCGAAACTTCTTTCAATAGATCAGAACTCTTCTGATTCGAACAGCTAGAATGATCGATCATCTAAATCATTCTAATTGCTCCCAAAATCCACCAGTGACACCTAGCAGTATATGGTGGCAATCCATCAGAGCTGAATGCGAACCTCTTGGTGCAGCTATCTATGTAATTAAGTTCTTCTATCTTAAGCCTTGATTAGATTAGGGTTAAGGTGAAATCATCAAACCCTAGTCTCTGTCATATGATGTAATCATTCGATTCAAGTCTGATGTGAAAACCTAAATAGAAACTCTTTCTATTATTTCACATTGGACTTGAATGATCATGATGGCCATGGTAGAATGAAATAATAGAAAGAGTTTCTATTTAGGTTTTTACATCAGACTTGAATTGAATGATTACATCATATGATAGATACTAGGGTTTGACGAGTTCACCTTAACCCTAATCTGATCAGGGCTCAAGATAGAAGAACTTAATCACATAGGTAGCTGCACCAAGAGGTTCGCATTCAGCTCTGATGGGTTGCCACCATATACAGCTAGGTGTCATTGGTGGATTTTGGGAGCAATTAAAATAATTTAGATGATCGATCATTCTGGCTATTCCATTAGAAAAGTTCTGATCCATTGAAAGGAGTTTCGATGATGTCGATGATAGAAATCATGACATATCCCATTACCATACAGAACTGAACCTAACTAGGTCACATAAACAAGGGTTTGAATCTAGTGATCATCAATTGAGCTGATCCAGTTTAATTGATCTGAATGAGACTCAATTAGGTTCAAGAAAATCATGTTAGCACTCGATTGAACCCAATATTCTTCTTTTACTATCATAAATAGTTGTCCTAACTGAGCCAAAGGAGTTTGTGCTCAATCAGAGGCCTTCACTTGGTTTGACTAGAGCCTATCCTGGTCAGAAAAGGGTTGTCTTGTTTTGTAAGATAATACCTATCATTTTTGGTCATCGGCCATTTCTCATCCTTTGACTTTGGTCAAAAGTTGACCTTTGACAGGTCAAATGTTGATCATTGATACTTTGACTTCTGTCCACATGTGATGCACCTATTGGAGAGCTGGTGGGGGCCTGTCCCCCTGCCAGAAGCTGGCAAGGAGGAGGGCGCATGCCAAGGGTGGTGTGCACCCAAGCTGGAGGCGCCCAGGAGTCCCTGTTGGACAGGGACTCCATCTCCTTTTTGGATTCCAAATAGACTCCTCCTAAGAAGCAACTTTGACTGGTCTTAGGCACCATCTAAGGATGAATCCAAGGAACTTTATTCCCACCAATTAAATTTAGATCTGATTTCACAAAGAGTTATGATTGGTTGGGAAGAAGAGGAGTTGGATCACACATAATCTATAAATAAGACCCTGCGCCCAACTCAAAGAATGAACACAATTTTCATGCCCCAAGGCTACCTCTCTCTTCCTCCTCTGGGCCAATCCCATCTTCTCCCTCTCCTCTCCATGCCCAAAGTAGTTTGGGATCTCAGTTGGTGCAATCTAGGCGAGAGAAAAGCGATAGAAAGCTAGAAGGCTACGCTGCTGCAAAGGATAACTACTGATCTTCAAAAGCTGTTTTGAAGATCCTCCAAATTAGATTCAGATCTGATTTTTGGAGATGTGAAAGAGAAGAAGAGGATCTCCAGATTTAGCCTGAGTGGATATCGGTAGAGGTCAGGCACTTGCATGGCTAGATCCAGAACCTTTCGCTACTTATAGGATCATCAACGGGTAATAGGATTACCCTACATCAAGGTAAATTAAATTTGATTTAATTTATCTAGATTTTATTTTTATTACTAGAATAATAAGAATCAGATCTAAAACATCCAAGATCTGATTTAGGTTAAAGAAAAAGTTTTTTGAAATATTTCTCTTGATTCGATCAGATCTGAACGAACCTGGTGCGGCAAATCAAGATTTTCCTTCAACTATAACATCCTCAAGGTGAACTGCCAATGCACCTTAGGTCAAAGAACCAGACACACCACTACAGCATCGAGTCAGTCGTCGATGAGAAGGTAGACTTCCTTATGACTACTCAAGGTGGTCACGCTCAGTGCCCTCATTCTCTAACGAGTACCTGTACTCTCGCTTCGGTATCTCTACACCGTAGACTTAAGAGTCATCTACTATAAAGAAATGATTGTACACTAACCTTCCGGATCAATCACCATCCTCATGATGATCCTATGGTCAGGAGCATTTTATGAGTTAATAATGAAAATTCTTGTCTTAAATTTTCAACTATTGAAAATATGAATTATCATTACCATTAACTCAAGGGATGTATCACGGATACTAAATACACATATGTGATAGAAAATAACCCATTTTATTAATTTATAGTCAAAATTATAATTTTGCCCCTAGAAGTGTATTACAAGTGTCAGCCAATTCTGGCTTCTAGGGCACATATATCTAACAATCTCCCACTTGTCCTAAAGCCAATTGGCTACAAGTCTAAGTCCCATCTTCTCAAGGTGGGCTTCGATCTTCTGCTGGCCCAACGGCTTTGTAAGTGGGTCTGCCACATTATCTGTGGAGTTGACTCTCTTGACCTCGACGTAATCCTTCTCGAGGTAATCGCGGATGAGGTGGTATCGCCGCTCAATGTGCTTGGATTTTCTGGTGAGACCTCGGCTCCTTAGCAAGGGCTATGGCGCCATTGTTGTCGCAGTAAGAGGAATGGCATCTGATGGCATTACTCCAATTTCTGCAGCAAACTTCTTGTACCAGAATGCTTCCTTTGCAGCTTCTGATGCAGCGATATATTCTGCTTCCATGGTGGAATCTGCTATCACGTTTGCTTGGAACTCTTCCAGCTGACAGCTCCACCATTGCACACAAACAGACTCCAGATGTCGACTTTCGATCATCTATATCGGACATGAAGTCCGAGTCTGTGTATCCCTGGACTTGGAGTTCTCCATTACCAAAGACCAACATCATATCCTTAGTTCTTCTCAAGTACTTAAGGATACATTTCACAGAAGTCCAGTGTTCTTCACCTGGATTTGACTGATATCTGCTTGTGACACTCACAGCATGGGCTATATCAGGTCGTGTACATAGCATGGCATACATGAGGCTCCCTATTGCAGAAGCATAAGGGATCTTGCTCATGCGTTCTATTTCCTCAGGTGTGCTGGGGCACATCTTCTTGGAAAGATGAATACCATGTCTGAAGGGTATTAATCCCCTCTTAGAGTTTTCCATACTAAACCTCTTTAGTACTTTCCTCTATGTACATCTTCTGTGAAAGTCCTAGCATCCTATTCGGTCTATCCCTATAGACCTTAATTCCTAGAATAAAGGATGCTTCACCTAGGTCTTTCATGGAGAATTCCTTGGACAACCACATCTTGACTGATGTCAACATGGGAATATCATTCCCAATAAGGAGGATGTCATCCACGTACAATACGAGGAAGACAACAGCGCTCCCACTGACCCTTTTGAAAACACATGGTTCCTCTTCATTTTTGATGAAACCAAACTTTTTGATCACATCATTGAAACGAGTGTTCCAGCTCCGAGATGCTTGCTTAAGTCCATATATGGACCTTTGCAGCTTGCAAACCTTGTGATCAGTATCACTGGATGTGAAACCTAGCGGCTGTTCCATATAGATATCTTCCTCAAGATATCCATTTAGGAATGCCGTTTTCACGTCCATTTGCCATATTTCATAATCGAAATAGGCTGCAACAGCAAGCAATGTGCGGATGGATTTTAGCATAGCTACTGGGGAAAAGGTATCCTGATAGTCAATGCCTTCACGTTGACTATAACCTTTTGCCACCAATCTAGCCTTGAATGTCTCCACATTCCCATCTGCACCAATCTTTCTCTTGAAGATCCATTTACACCCAATAGGTACTATACCTTCTGGTGGATCTACCAAGGTCCAGACTTGGTTTGAGTGCATCGAGTCAATTTCTGACTGCATTGCCTCTAGCCATTTCTCGGAGTCGATATCTGATATCGCCTCGTTGTAGGTTTTGGGATCATCACCATGAGCACCATTACCTATGAGGAACATTTCCTCTACATCCTCTGAAATAATACCTAAGTATCTTTCAGGGGGACGGGAAACTCTTTCCGATCTACGAGGTGGAGGAGGTAGTGTTCTTATTGGCTCAACCTGATTTGGTTCCACTTGGTCCTTAGCTCGTTCTGCTTGTGAGACTTTCTCATCAAGCTTGATCTATTTTCCAATGCCGCTATCTTGAATAAACTATTTTTCAAGAAAGATGGCATGTCGACTCACAATCACATTGTGGTCTTCTGGAATGTAGAAATAGTATCCTAATGACTCTTTAGGATATCCTATGAATCGAGCTCTAAAGGACCTAAACTCTAACTTGTCCGCTTGTTGTCTTTTGACATGAGCCGGACAACCCCAAATTCTGAGATGACTCAGACTTGGTTTCTTACCGTGCCATATCTCATACGGTGTGGTAGGAACGGTTTTAGAGGGAACCCTATTCAGTAGATAGATTGAAGTTAACAATGAGTGTCCCCAAAGAAAATCAGGGAGGTCTGTGAAGCTCATCATGGATCGAACCATATCTAATAGAGTCCGATTTCTCCATTCTGAAACCCCGTTGAGTTGAGGTGTTCCTGGTGGAGTCCATTGAGAGACTATGCCATTTTCCTTGAGATAGTCTAGGAATTCCCTGCTAAGGTATTCACCTCCTCGATCTGATCGAAGAACCTTAATGGGTTTTCCAGTTTGTTTTTCTACTTCATGTCTGAATTCTTTGAACTTTTCAAAAGCTTCAGACTTGTGTCTCATAAGATACACATACCCATACCTAGACAGATCATCGGTAAAGGTAATGAAGTAGACAAAATTGCCTCTAGCCGGCACATCAAATGGGCCGCACACATCAGTATGTACTAGGGCAAGGAGATCTGTGGCCCTCTCCCCATGTCCAACAAAAGGGAGTTTAGTCATTTTGCCTTGAAGACAAGGATTCACAAGTTGGATATGACTCAAAAGTCAATGGACTCAATAGCCCATTTTTCTCCAATTTGTTGATCCTATCTTCTGCTATATGACCTAATCTCAGGTGCCATAGATATCTGTCGTTTGGACTATCCCTAGGTCGTTTGGCATTCACGTTTTGCTCGATAGTTAGAACAGGTACATCAATATGTAGCTGATAAAGACCATTAATAAGGAAACCATTTGCAATTTTATTTCTTTCATAAAGAATGTTACAATGGTCCTTAAAGAAGGTGATCACATAACCTTCTTGTGCTAAGCATGAAACAGAAATCAAATTCCTGCTAGCTGCAGGCACATAATAACAGTCTTTTAAAACTAAGTCTAAACCAGATGGTAATCGAAGAGGGTATGTTCCCACGGCTACTGCAGCAACTCTTGCTCCATTACCGATGCGTAGGATCATGTCTCCATCCCTCAGCCTCCTGCTATCCTCAAGACCCTGCATAGAAGTGCACAGATGAGCACTAGAACCAGAGTCAAGCACCCAACTGGATGCAGAAGAAACCGTAAGGTTAGACTCAATAACGAGCATACCTCCAGAAGGACCTTCCTTCTTGTTCTTCAGGGTGGCCAGGTAAGTAGGGCAGTTCCGCTTCCAATGGCCGTCGCTGTTGCAATGGAAACACTTTCCTTTGCCATCGGACCTTTCTTCTTCGGTTCTGCCTTTCTTCTTCTTTGATCCTTCCACCTTTTGCTTTTTCACAGACTTCTTTTTCTTTCCATAAGACTTTCTTTTGGAAGAAGTCCGTTCCATAGCAAGAACTGAGCCTTTAGAACCTTTCATAGAAAGCTCAGCGGTAACCAGCATATTCATTAACTCGGCCAAGGAATTTTGAAGTTTATGCATGTGGTAATTCATGATGAATTGCCCATATGCATCAGTCAAGGATTGCAGAATAATATCGTTCTGCAGATCCAAGTCCAACTTCACACCGAGCTTCTCAAGCTCTTCCATGTCCTTGATCATTGTCAGACAGTGATCTTGGACTGACTGCCCATCACGCATCTTAGCCTTAAAAAGTCATTTTCGTGACTTGATATTTGGCTGCGCGACTCTGTTCACCAAACATCTCCTGCAGGTGAGCCAACATTTGGCGAGCAGTCCCGATATCTTCATGTTGGCGCTGGAGCTCATCAGACATCGAGCCCAACATGTAAGTATCTGGCCTTATTATCTTCGTCAATCCATTTTTCCAGAGACGCTCTCTGTTCAAGTGGATGGACGAGCTGGTAAGGTGGGAGGGTCCTGGTCCAAAACATGTGTTAACTTCTCTGAACCCAAAATAATTTTGTAGTTCCTGAGCCAATCTTTATAATTGGGTCCAGTCAGTCTATGTGTGTCCTAGGATACGTGCCAAGTGGGTTGGACGCAGACATTTTCCTGTAGAGAGTCAAAGATTCTAGTTAGATACTGTAATTTTGACTTGACCAATTTGTTTAGGGATTTTATTTTTAAACAAATTAGCTCCCACTATTTTCTCGGATCCCTACACTCCCTCTGTAGAGATGCAAAAATCTCCACGATTAATGATTTCTAGTGGGTGGTGCGGTCTCACCAACTGACTCATCACCTCACCTAACAGTTATTGGTGATGGGTTAGCCAATGAGTGAACAACTCTTGTTCAATGATTCTCTAATCATGGTGCACCCAAACTTGGTCTCTAATTCATGAATCTCACCGTATCCGGAATATTGATCCACTCCTTAGTTAAGTCAGACCCACCATTTGCATAGACTGGGTTCCTAATTGAGTCTCTCACCGTATCCAAAATATTGAGCCCAACTCATCCTCCAGCCCATAGCATCCAATGCCTAATAGACATGGTTGCGTCTTCCCGGTGCAACTGAGCCACTGTATCCAGCCGAGAACAATCAACCCCGGGAAGGGCCCGCACATCTACAATGGTGGAAGACCTCAGACTTAATCTTTTCTTAGGGAGAATTGATTCAGGTCTCATTAAACTAGACTTGGCTTAGTCATAACAATTATGACTAACCTAGTGGCATGGGTTAGCTCGGATTATTGACCACCTCAGATCAGAACTGTGTCAACAGATATGGCCAGGTAAGTGAGACCGGTGGAAGGAATATGCCATTAACTCGCACAAGAACGCATTCAGGTCGAGTAGCTTCCAATTAAAAACCAGTCGGTCGTCTGTGCCAAACTTACCTTAGACACCAAATTGTTGAGTCAGAACCAATTGGGTTAGCCTACAATCCAGACTCTAACCTCTGAGCCTAATTAGGTCTTGCTTGATCGTGACTCGTCTTGATCTTGACCCAGACTTAATCCTATTAGGCTGGTCAATTTAAGCATTGTTGATCCCATCTAACCAACTCTTGATTCGGTTTGATCAACCGCTTAGACCTAATTGAGCTACCCAAGCCCGAACCCAGTATTATGAATATGTCTTAGATCTGAAATTCTCAATTTTAGACCTAATTAATATTCCATAAACTTAATTCTTAATTAAGTTAGGGTTCATAAACAAAATATGCACAATAAATCCTAGGGTTTCAGGATCTAGGGTTTTGCAGAAAGTAAGTTTTGGGTTTCTGATTAAGGACGAACACGCAGCACCCCTACACATCATAAGAACACCCCATCGAATGGGAAGAGAGGGCCTTTAAACCCTTCTTCGTTCTTATGACCGGACGGCCAAGAGGAACGCCTTAATCAGGAACATTCAATAATCTACAAAACAGTAATATTAGATCTATATCATATATCTCATATATAAATTTAGATCTAATCAATGGCATATTTTGCATACATCTCATGTATCAAATCATGCATATTTTTCAGATCTAAATTATCTCATAATAATCTAAAAAATTAGATTTAAATTGATCTAATCAAAATAAATTCTAATCTAGACAATTATGTAGAACTATTCTACAACTAGTCTAGACATGCATCTATCATATCTCATATGATATTAATTAAATTAAATAATTTTTATTTGCTATTTTTCAGATGTTATTATAACACTTATAATATCAAAAAATAGTAAATAAGAAGATCTAAAAATTATGATTTAATCAAATAAAAATTATGATCAAACTAGACTATTCTATAGAACTATTCTATTCTAGAACTAGTCATGCATATCTTCATAATCTTAGATCCAAATTAATTTAATTTTAATTTTTTAATTTTTGATTTCAGATCTGATCACATCTCATGTGACATCTGAAATCACTTTAATTTTTAATTAAAATTAAATTAAAATCAGATCTAAATTTAATTTAGAACCATGGCTCTGATACCAGTTGAAGGGAAATCCTGATTTTTCCCGGTCCAGGTTCGTTCAGATCTGATTAGATCAAGAGATATATTTCAAAAATTTTTCTCTTGATCCAATCAGATCTTGATATTTTTCAGATCTGATTCTTATTATTTTAATAATAAAATAAAATAAAGATAAATTAAATCAAATTTAATTTACCTGATTTGGGTAATCCTATTACCCTGTTGATGATCCTGATTGTAGCAGCGGAAGGTTCTGGATCTTAGCCACGCAAGCGCCTGGCCTCTACCGGTATCCACTCGGGTTGGATCTGGAGATCCTCTTCTTTCTCTATCACACCTCCAAAAATTCAGATCTGGATCTGATCTGGAGGATCTTCAAAACTCTTTTGAAGATCTGCAGTCGTCCTTTGCAGCAGCGCAGCCTTCTTGCTTTTTGATCGCCTTTCTTGATCTGAATCGCACCTAATCCAAAAGTCCAAAACTCCTTTTGGACGTGGAGAGCAAGGGAGAGAGAGACTATGGCATGGAGAAGGAGGGAGAGAGGCAGCCTTGGGGTGTGGGCTTAAGATTGAACTTATTAAAAGGGTTGGGCGCAGGGTCTTATTTATAGACTCTACTGTGATCCAACTCCTCTTCCTCCCAACCAATCACAACCCTTTGTGAAATCAGATCTAAATCTGATTGGTTGGGAATAGAGACCCCTGGATTCCTCCTTAGAGGGTGCCTAAGACCAGTCAAACTGGATTCTTAGTAGAACTCTGATTGGAATCCAAAAGGGAGGTGGAGTCCTTGTCCAACAAGGACTCCTAGGCGCCTCCTATCCACTTGGGCTCACGCCACCCTTGGCGTGCACCCCCTTCTCCTTGCCAGTTCTGGCAGGGGGACAAGGCCCCCACCAGCTCTCCAATAGGTGCATGACACATGTGGTCAAAAGTCAAAGGGTCAAAGGTCAACATTTGACCAAAGTCAAAGTACAAGAAATTGGCAGGTGACCAAAAAATGGCAGGTAATGTCTCAAATTTATGTCATACAAATAAGACAACCTTTTCTGACTTGGACAACCTCCAGTCAGACCATATGTAAAAGGCCTCTGATTGAGCACAAACTCCTTTGGCTCAGTCGAGGACAACTTATTTATGATAGTAAAAGAAGAACGTTAGGTTCAATCGAGTGCTAGCACGATTTTCCTTGAACCTAATTGAATCTCATTCAGATCAATTGAACTAGATCAGTTCAATTGATGATCACCAGATTCAAACCCTTGTTTGTGTGACCCAGTTAGGTTCAGTTCTGTATGGTAATGGGATATGTCATGATCTCTATCATCGACATCATCGAAACTCCTTTCGATGGATCAGAACTCTTCTGATTCGAACAGCTAGAATGATCGATCATCTAAATCATTCTAATTGCTCCCAAAATCCACCAGTGACACCTAGCAGTATATGGTGGCAACCCATCAGAGCTGAAATGCGAACCTCTTGGTGCAGCTACCTGTGTGATTAAGTTCTTCTATCTTGAGCCCCGATCAGATTAGGGTTAAGGTGAACTCGTCAAACCCTAATTCTCTATCATATGATTGTAATCATTCGATTTCGAGTTCCAATGTGAAAACCTTAATAGAAACTTTTTCTATTATTTCACTCTCTACCATGGCCATGGGCTTATGGACTTGATTCTCATGATCATCATAGGGATGCTCCTCATCCACCAAGGTAGATAGATTCCATCTTGGTGCAATCCAATTCCTATAATGAACATGCTATAGCTAACATACACCTTAGGGTTCCAAATGGCTAAGAGATCGAGTCATGGTGTAGTCAAACTATAACACCCTCAAGGTGAACTACCGATGCACCTCAGGTCAAAGAACCAGACACCACTGCAGCATCGAGTCAGTCATCGATGAGAAGGTAGACTTTCTTATGACTATTCGAGATGGTTACGCTCAGTGCCCTCATTCTCTAATGAGTATCTGTACTCTCGCTCAAGTGTTTCTACACCATAGACTTAAGACTCATCTACCATAAAGAAGCGATTGTACACTAACTGATAAGTGGTAAAAATATACTAATAAAAGTATTAAATTATAAAATAAATTAATTTATTTCTTTAAAAATTGATACTTTTATTAATCTTATGTAGGAAAAATGGCCACTAATGTGAAGATCTTATTTTTCTGGTTCAGATAAAATAAATTTTAGACAAAACGGACTTCAAACGAGCCCAAAATTAAATTTTAAAAAAAATAAAAAAATTGATTCGGTTCAAATCGGTTCAGAAAATTGGCTCAGCGGTTCAGCTCGGTTCGACCAAGACAGCAGACCGACCCACCGATGTAATGCTGACGTCAGCATTTTTCACAGCACACGATGGACCATCTGAAGGGTATTTCGAGAATTTCACAGCAAAAAGCATGCTCTGATTGGCTAAAGAATGCGGCGGTCCATGCAACACCGAGCTCGCGCATGGTCTACAGAGGACAATTTGGGAATTTTGTCGGATCCAATGGGCGGCTTTCACTGAAACTTGATCAGACGGTCGAAATGAAGGTGCTGATGGACGGCATCCGCAGCTCCCGATCGAGATCCAACGGCTGAGATTCATCCCGACATTAAACTAATGATCAGAAGGCCTCTTTCTACATGATCGGATGGCCTAGATTCAATCCAACGATTGATCCAATGGCTGGCATGAAATCCGACTTGATCTGGGTTATCTTAAGAAATTTTTGAGTGGTTTTTGGATCGTTTGATCAACATCTAACGGGCAGAATTATCCAGATCTTAATTTGAGTTGTTTTGAGAGTCTTAAACCTAATTTTTGATAGATTTTGAGGGAAAATCAAACTCTTCATCTATAAAAACCTGTTGTTTCCGTAAAAAAAAAATCAGACAGAGAGAGAGAGACAGAAAGAGAGATAGAGAGAAAGAGAGAGAGAGTGAAGTAAGAAAAAGAAAAAGAAAAAGAGAGGAGAGAGGTAGAAAGAGAAGAGTGATTTGTGAGAAATAAAAAAGCATTTTTGATTTTTTTTCGACAATCAAGACATCAATCAAGGAGCCTCTTCTTCTTCGCCAAGTTCTCCACACCAAGAGCAATGGATAATCAATTTCAGCAATCAAATAGTCTAATTTCTCTATGCTTTTTATTTTATTCGCTGTTTTTGAATTTGTTATCATGAACTAAATTTTATTTTACTAAGGCTAAGGTGTAGCCACTCTTTTGATGCAATATTCAGAGTGATTATTTTAAAATTTTATTCATGAGGAGTATATAAATCTGATCTTAATGCTTTTAGATTACTAGCCATCTTCTAAAATTGATCTGATGAACATAGATGTTACGGACCAAGTACATCTATGTTAGTGCTTCTTGATTATATACCTTGTATTATGAATCAAATTAGAATTCATATGCATGTGGAAATTTTAGTGCGCTTTGGATGCAGCGTATTTTAATTAGAGGATTTCACAAAACTTAATGCATTAATATTTATTTAAATTACACCTGGATCAAAGGATAATTAATAATTTTTGATAGTTTTGCTATGCCTGGACCAAAAGATAGTGAATAAATTAGGAGACTCCACCGTCACATGAAATAAAATTAATCTAATAACTTGAATATTGTATTGACTGAGTTGGTGAATCGATTGCCTTAGTAAACCATTGCTCTTAAATTTAAAACCCTTATAATTACACTCTCTCTATTTTCTAAAAAAATTTTAATTATTTCTTTATTTTGTTCTTTAATTTCTTATTCTCATAAATTGGTCTTCTAAATAAAGCATAGGAAAGAGCTTTTCAGTACTTATTTTTCAATCCTCTAGGGACGATACTCTACTCATTCACTTTATTACTTGATCGACTGGTGCACTTGTCATAGCTATAAATTATCACGCATCAAGTTTTTGGCACTGTTGCCAGGGATTATGTCTAAAATAATATTAAAATTTTGATCCTAGCTTTACTTTAGAAATTTATTTTTAATTTTTATTAATTAAAAAAAAATTCAATGCATGACACGTACTGGACATAGTAATTTACTACCTTTAGATCCGAAAATTGAAAGGACCATTAGAAGACTACAACAAGAAAGAAACATGGCAGTTGAAGATCCTAACGACATCAATCTAGGATTGGATATGGCAACCGAAGGACAGCATGAAGCTATTCGACTAGTACATTGTCCATTAAATGATTACATCACACCATCTGTAGTCGATGCAGCTTCAAGCATCAGGAGACTGCCTGTACGAGCAAACAACTTCAAAATAAAACTGACGATGATCCAAATGATTCAATCAACTGTCTAATTTAGTGGACACGTGCATGATGATCCGAATGCCCATATTTCTAATTTTCTTGAACTTTGCAATACTTTTAAAATTAATGGGGTGTCGGATGATGCTATTAGATTAAGATTATTTCCTTTCTCTTTACGGGACAAAGCTAAGAGTTGGCTTCATTCTCTTCCTGCAGGTTCTATCACAACTTGGGATGTCCTAGCCCAAAAATTCTTAGCCAAGTACTTTCCACCTTCCAAGACTGCCAAGATGCGCAACGATATCACTTCTTTTATGCAGATGGACATGGAGACACTATATGAGGCTTGGGAACATTTCAAGAAATTGCTGAGGAGATGTCCACATCATCAACTACCCGTATGGCTTCAGGTACAAACTTTCTATAATGGTTTATCTCCTACTAATCGTTCTATGATTGATGCAGCAGCAGGAGGAACCATTAATCAAAAAATGGAGGAAGAAGCCTTTCGATCTGATCGATGAGATGGCATCAAATAGCTATCAATGGCAGACAGAGCGCATGATGCCAAAAAGACTAGCAGCTATGCAGGGAGTAGATTGCGTGCCAACCTTACTAGCTGAAATTGCAGCCCTTAGAGCCGAAGTCAACAACTTAAAGGGAACAGCTATGCATATTCAGAGCATTACTTGTGACCTGTGTGGAGGAGGACATGATACGAGCAATTGCCAGACAGGTAATCCTTTTGCTAAAACAACTGATACAGCTAATTATATTGGTAATTTTTTCAGGCCGCAACAAAACAATCCCTACTCCAACACATACAATCAAGGGTGGAGGCAGCACCCAAATTTCTCATGGAGCAATCAAAATGCAGCACAACAGCCACCCCCGAGATTCCAAGTACCTGAAAAGAAGTCCAACATGGAAGAGCTGATGGTCAAATTTATGCAAAACCAAGAAGCAACTATAAAAAATTTGGAAGCCAAACTTAGGCAGGACCAAACAGCAGCAATTCGAAACTTGGAGATGCAAATAGGTCAAATGGCTAAGATAATCTCCTGAGAGACCTCAAGGATCCTTGCCAAGCAATACGGAGACAAATCCAAGGGAGCAAGTCAATGCTATCACCCTAAGAAGTGGTACAAAGCTGGAGGAGCCACATCAGAAGAATGAGACTGAAGAGCCAACTACAAATAAGGAACCATCAACTAAAATTCGTCAGTCACCAAAACAACCAGCAGATGGATGGTCTCCAGGTATACGGTTTGCTGATCCAAATGTGAAGCCCTACGTGCCGCCACTACCATTCCCAGAGAGACAAATACAGCATCCAGATAAGGAATTTTCTAACTTTTTCAAAATTTCTAAAGAATTTACATATTAATATTCCTTTTGTAGATGCTATTACTCAAATGCCCAGGTATGCCAAGTTTCTCAAAGAAATCTTAACAAATAAGAAAAAGCTGAAGGAGCATGAGAGAATAAATTTGAATGAAGAATGCTCAGCAATACTTCAAAATAAATTACCACAGAAGTTAAAAGATCCAGGGAGTTTTACTATCCCCTGCATTATTGGTGATTGTAGTTTTGATAAAGTTTTATGTGATTTAGGAGCAAGCATTAATCTCATGCCTTTTTCTATTTTCAGGAAGCTGGGTCTAGGAGAACCAAAGCCTACCACTATTACTCTTCAATTAGCCGACAGATCCATTAAATATCCAAGAGGTATAGTGGAGGATGTCTTGGTAAAGGTAAACAAGTTTATTTTTCCTGTTGATTTTATTGTTCTTGATATGAAAGAAGATTATGATGTACCCCTTATTTTAGGGAGACCCTTTTTAGCTACTGGAGGAGCTTTAATAGATGTTCAACAAGAAAAATTAATTCTTAGAGTCCAAGATGAACAAGTTACTTTTAATGTTTTCAAAGATACTAAACAAACTGATGATAATCAAACTTATTTTCTAATTGATATTATTGACAATCCATTATATGAGAATTCTGTAGAAAATAGGTTTGAGACTATAAAAGCGAGCAATGTCAAATTGAAAGAGGATGCAATCAAACATGAAAGTATTCCAATTGAAGTGGCACCAGATTGATCCACTTTAGAACTCAAAGAAAGTCAAGCTGAAGACTATAAATCAGAACTACTAGATAGGTTGTTTCTTTTCTTTTTAGTTTTGATCATTTTTCTTTTCTTTTATTTTTTAGTAATTTATTGTTGCTCTTTTACTGCTCTGGTGTGTATTTTCAATTTTGCAGAAAAATCAATGAGAACTCAAGCAAAATTTCAAAGCTCCAAAGAACCAGACTGAACCAAATCAGGTGTATTCCTTCCTATCCTTTATTGCACCCTTTATTTTTCTTTCTCCTTTAAGACAATGTAGAATAAGTTAAAAAAAAAAAAAACCATGTGTCAAGAAGAAAATCTTGAGCAAGATAAACTGGATAAGTGATAAAAGATAGAATTATTTGCTAATGAATGTAATGAGTTAAAGAAGTAGATTAGTTGGTCAACTTTTAGCAGCCTACTTAGGTCATTAAAAGATTATTAGCACTTTTTATGCACATGCACACTAACAAGGCAAAGTAGGTATTGATTATAAGGCCAACTGAGGATTCAATTATCACTAAAAATTGGTAATTAATATACATTCTAATCAAAGAAACTTGAATTTAAGGAAAGAGCTACCTGCCTATAAAAATAAAGTGCAAAAGATAGAGTATATGTGGATTGCCCAAAGCCTAGTAACTGGGTCTCTGCACCTAGGTCAAGTGTGGAAATTCACGTAAAATGGTGAAGGAAAGGCCAGGATGCTCAGCACAGTTAAAAAAAAAAAAAAAAAAAGAGAAAGGCAGTGTGAAAGCTACCTTAATTCATGAGTATAAAATTGAGAATGTATAGAAAATTGACCAAAATAGGTGATAAGAGAAGATACTTTTGTTCTTTTAATTTAATACTGAAATGCTAAAGTTAGTCATCACGAACACAAGTGCTATAGATCTTTGATGTACTCTAAGAAAGTTTTTAATTGTATTGACTGAAAAATTTGCTTCTGAAGCTCAATGCTTAGTTAGCAGTATTTTCTAAACTTTTTGACCTTTAATCCTAGATTTTATCTTTGTGATGGATAATTTTATTGAAACATGGTATTAAATAAAATATTGCTAAGAAACTAGCAATGACTAAGTTGGAGGGTGTGATAAGTGGTAAAAATATACTAATAAAATTATTAAATTATAAAATAAATTAATCTATTTTTTAAGAAATTGATATTTTTATTAATTTTATGTAGGAAAGAAGGCCACCAATGTGAAGATCTTATTTTTTTGGTTCAGATGAAATAAATTTCAGGCAAAACAGACTTCAAACGAGCCCAAAATTAAATTTCAAAAAAAAAAAAAATTAGTTTGGTTCAAACCGGTTCAGAAAATCGGCTCAGCGGTTCGGCCCAATTCGACCAAAATAGCAGACCGACCCACCGACCTAATGTTGACGTCAGGATGACATCAGCATTTTTCATGGCGCACGATGGACCATCTGAAGGGTATTTCAGGAATTTCATAGCAAAAAGCGCACTCTGATTGGCTGAAGAATGCAGCGGTCCATGCAACACCGGGTTCGCGCATGGTCTATAGAGGATAATTTGGAAATTTTGTCTGATCCAACGGGCGGCTTTCACTGAAACTTGATCGGACGGTCGAAAGGAAGGCACTGATGGACGGCATCCGCAGCTCCCAATCGAGATCCAACGGCTGAGATTCTTCCTGATGTTAAACTAAAGATCAGAAGGCCTCTTTCTACGTGATTGGATGGCCCAGATTCAATCCAACAGTTGATCCAATGGCTGGCATGAAATCCGACTTGATCTGGGTTATTTTAAGGAGTTTTTGAGTGGTTTTTGGATCGTTTGATCAACATCTAACGGGCAGAATTATCCAAATCTTAATTTGAGTTGTTTTGAGAGTCTTAAACCTAATTTTTGATGGATTTTGAAGAAAAATCAAACTCTTTATCTATAAAAACCTGTTGTTGCCATAAAAAAAAAATCAGAGAGAGAGAGAGAGACAGAAAGAGAGACAGAGAGAAAGAGAGAGAGAGAGAAGTAAGAAAAAGAAAAAAAAAAGAGAGGAGAGAGGTAGAAAGAGAAGAGTGATTTGTGAGAAATAAAAAAGGATTTTTGATTTTTTTTTTGACAATCAAGACATCGATCAAGGAGCCTCTTCTTTTTTGCCAAGTTCTCCACACCAAGAGGAACGGATAATCAATTTCAGCAATCAAACAGTCTAATTTCTCTATGCTTTTTATTTTATTCACTATTTTTGAATTTGTTATCATGAACTAAATTTTATTTTACTAAGGCTAAGGTGTAGCCACTCTTTTGATGTAATATTCAGTGTGATTATTTTAAAATTTTATTCATAAGGAGTATATAAATCGGATCATAATGCTTTTAGATTACTGGCCATCTTCTAAATTGATCGGATGAACATAGATATTACGGACCAAGTACATCTATGTTAATGCTTCTTGATTATATATTTTGTATTAAGAATCAAATTAGAATTCATATGCATGCGGGAATTTTAGTGTGCTTTGGACGCAGCATATTTTAATTAGAGGATTTCACAAAACTTAATGCATTAATATTTACTTAAATTATACTTGGACCAAAGGATAATTAATAAATATTGATAGTTTTGCTATGCCTGGACCAAAGGATAGTGAATAAATTAGCAGACTCCACCGTCACATGAAATAAAATTAATCTAATAACTTGAATATTGTATTGACTAAGTTGGTGAACTGATTGCCTTAGTAAACTATTGCTCCTAAATTTAAAACCCTAATAATTACACTCTCTCTATTTCCTAAAAATAATTTAATTATTTCTTTATTTTGTTCTTTAATTTCTTATTCTCATAAATCGGTCTTCTAAATAAAGCATAGAAAAGAGCTTTTCAGTACTTATTTTTCAGTCCTCTAGGGACGATACTCTACTCATTCACTTTATTACTTGATCGACTGGTGCACTTGCCATATCTATAAATTAGCATGCATCACTAACCTTCCAAATCAATCACCATCCTCATGATGATCCTATGGTCAGGAGCATTTTATGAGTTAATAATGAAAATTCTTGTCTTAAATTTTCAACTCTTGAAAATATGAATTATCATTACCATTAACTCAAGGGATGTATCACAGACACTAAATACACTTATGTGATAGATAATAACCCACTTTATTATTTATAGTCAAAATTATAATTTTGCCCCTAAAAGTGTATTATAAGTATCAGCCAATTCTGGCTTCTAGGGCACATATATCTAACACGTGCCTCCTTATTCTTCAGAGTGGTCAGGTAACTAGGACAGTTTCACTTTCAGTAGCCGTCAGTATTGCAATAGAAATACTTTCCTTTCTCAGCGGCCTTCTTTTTCAGCTCTACTTTCTTCTTCTTTCCTCCTTCTATCTTTTACTTTTTTACAGACTTCTTCTTCTTTTCAAAAGACTTTTTTTTGGAAGAAATTCATTCAATAGCAAGCACTAAGCCTTTAGAACCTTTCATAGAAAGCTCAGCAGTAACCAGTATGTTCATAAGCAAAGCCAAAGAATTTTAAAGTTTATGCATATGGTAGTTCATGACGAACTGGCCATATGCATCAGTCCAAGATTGTAGAATTATATCATTCTACAAATGCAGATCCAACTTTACTCCAAACTTCTCAAGCTCTTTCAAGTCCTTGATCATAATCAGACAATGATCTTGGACTGACTATCCATCACACATTTTAGCCTTGAATAATGAAAATTCTTGTCTTAAATTTTTAACTCTTGAAAATATGAATTATCATTACCATTAACTTAAGGGATGTATCACAAACACTAAATACACTTATGTGATAGATAATAACCCACATTATTATTTATAATCAGAATTACAATTTTGCCCCTAGAAATGTATTATAAGTATCAGCCAATTCTAGCTTCTAGGGCACATATATCTAACATGTGCCTCCTTATTCTTCAGAGTGGTCAGGTAAGTAGGACAGTTTCGCTTTCAATGGCCGTCAGTGTTGCAATAGAAATACTTTCTTTGTCAGCGGCCTTCTTTTTTAGCTCTACTTTCTTCTTCTTTCCTCCTTCTATCTTCTACTTTTTTACAGACTTCTTCTTCTTTTCAAAAGACTTTTTTTTGGAAGAAATTCATTCAATAGCAAGCACTGAGTCTTTAGAACCTTTCATAGAAAGCTCAGCAGTAACCAGCATATTCATAAGCACAGCCAAGAAATTTTGAAGTTTATGCATATGGTAGTTCATGACGAACTGGCCATATGCATCAGTCCAAGATTGCAGAATTATATCATTCTACAGATCCAGGTCTAACTTTACTCTATGCTTCTCAAGCTCTTTCAAGTCCTTGATCATCATCAGACAATGATCTTGGACTGACTATCCATCACACATTTTAGCCTTGAATAATGAAAATTCTTGTCTTAAATTTTCAACTCTCAAAAATATGAATTATCATTACCATTAACTCAAGGGATGTATCACAGACACTAAATACACTTATGTGATGGATAATAACCCACTTTATTATTTATAGTCAAAATTACAATTTTGCCCCTCGAAGTGTATTATAAGTATCAGCCTATTCTGGCTTCTAGGGCACATATATCTAACACGTGCCTCCTTATTCTTCAGAATGGTCAGGTAAGTAGGGCAGTTTCACTTTCAGTGGCCGTCAGTGTTGCAATAGAAATACTTTTCTTTGTCAGCGGCCTTCTTCTTCAACTCTACTTTCTTCTTCTTTCCTCCTTCTATCTTCTACTTTTTTATAGACTTCTTCTTTTCAAAAGACTTTTTTTTGAAAGAAATTCATTCAATAGCAAGCACTGAGCCTTTAGAACCTTTTATAGAAAGCTCAGCAGTAACCAGCATGTTCATAAGCACAACCAAGGAATTTTGAAGTTTATGCATATCGTAGTTCATAACGAACTGACTATATGCATCAATCCAAGATTGCAGAATTATATCATTCTACAGATCCAGGTCCAACTTTACTCCAAGCTTCTCAAGCTCTTTCAAGTCCTTGATCATCATCAGACAATGATTTTGGACTGACTATCCATCACACATTTTAGCCTTAAATAGTTATTTAGTGACTTGATACTTGGCTGCATGATTCTGTTCACCAAACATCTCTTGTAGGTGAGCCAAAATTTGGTGTACAGTCCTGATATCTTCATGTTGGTGCTGAAGCTCATCAGACATCGAGCCCAACATGTAGTATCTAGTCTTGTTATCTTCGTTCATCCATTTGTCAAGAGATGCACTCTATTCAGCAGATGGATGAGCTGGTAAGGTGGGAGGGTCCTGATCCAATACATGAGTTAACTTCTCGAAACCCAAAATAATTTTTAAGTTTCAAAGCCAATCCTTGTAATTGAATTCGTTCAGTCTATAGGTGTCCAGGATATATGCTAGTGGGTTGGATGCAGACATTTTTCTATTGAGAGTCAAAGTTTCTAGTTAGATATTGTAATTAAGACTTAACCAATTGGTTTAGAAGTTTTATTTTTAAACAAATTAGCTTTTACTATTTTCTTGGATCCCTACACTCCCTCTGTAGAGATGTGAAAATCTTCATGATTAAGGATTTCTAGTAGATGGTGCGATCCCACCAACTGACTTATCACCTCACCTAACAGTTATTGATGATGGGTTAGCCAATGAGTGAACAACTCTTATTTAATGATTCTCTAATCATGATGCACCCAAACTTGATCTCTAATTCATGAATCTCACCGTGCCCAGAATATTGATCCACTCCTTAGTTAAGTCAGACCCACCATTTGCACAGATTGGATTTCTAATTGAGTCTCTCACCGTATCTAGAATATTGAGTCCAATCCATCCTCCAGCCCAAAGCATCCAATGCCTAATAGATATGGTTGCATCTTTCCAGTGCAACTGAACCACTGTAACCAGCCAAGAATAATCAATCCCGAGAAAGGCCTACATATCTATAATGATGAAAGACCTTAGACTTAATTTTTTCTTAGAAAGATTTGATTTAGGTCTCATTAAACTAGACTTGACATAGTCATAACCATTATGACTAACCTAGTGGCATGGGTTAGCTCAGATTATTGGCCACCTTAGATCAGGACTGAGTCAACAAATATGACTAGGTAAGTAAGATCGATGGAAGGGATATGCCATTAACTCGATAAGAACGCATTCGAATTGAGTAGCACCTAATTAAAAATCAGTCGATCATCTCTACCAAACTTACCTTAGACACCAAATTGTTAAGCCAAAACCAATCAGGTTAGCCTAATTAGGTCTTAGCTTGATCGATCACTCATGTGATTCGATCTTGACTCAGACTTAATCCTGTTAGCCTGGTCAATTTAAGCGCTCTTGATCCTATCTAACCAACTCTTGATTCAGTTTGATCAACCGCTTAGATCTAATTGAGCTATCCAAGCCCAAACCCAATTTTATGAATATGTCTTAGATCTTAAATTTTCAATTTTAGACCTAACATATTTCATAATCTTAATTCTTAATTAAGTTTAGGATTCATAAACAAAATATGTAAATAAAATCCTAGGATTTCAGGATCTAAGGTTTTGTAGAAAATAAGTTCTTAATTTTTGATTAAGGACGAATGTGGAGCACCCCTACATATCATAAGAACATCCCATCGAATGGAAGGAGAGGGCATTTAAACCCTACTTTATTTTTATGATCAGTTGGCCAAGGAGAATGCCTTAATCAGAAATATAAAAACTATAAAACTAGTTAGATCTACATCATATATCTTATATATAAAAATTGATCTAACTATAAACATATTTTGCATACATCTCATGTATCATATCATGCATATTTTTAGATCTAAATTATCTCATAATTCATCTAAAAAATTAAATTTAAATTGATCTCATCAAAATAAATTCTATTCTTGATAATTATGTAGAACTATTCTACAACTAATCTAAACATGCATTCATCATATCTCATATGAATCAAAAATTAAATATTTTTATTTTTTATTTTTTAGATTATATTATAATATTTATAATATTAAAAAATAATAAATAAATTAATTTAAAATTATAACTTAATCAAATTAAATTATGATCATGCAAGACTATACATAGAATAATTCTATTCGACAACTAGTCATACATCTTATAGAACTTAGATCTAAATTATTTAATTTTATTTTTTTTAAATTTAGATATAATAACATCTCATGTGTCATGTAAAACTATCTAATTATTAGATCAAAAATAAATTTAAATTAGATCTAAATAATTTATGAGAACCTGGCTCTGATATCAATTGAAGGGAAAATCCTAGTTTCCCGGGTTAGGTTCGTTCAGATCTGATTGGATCAAGAGAGATATTTTAAAATTTTTTTCTTTTAAATTTAGATCAAATCTGAGATATTTTAAATCTAATTTTATAGACTAATAAAAATAAAAATAAATTAAAATAGATTTAATTTTATACCTTATTATTAGGTAATCAGATTATCCTGTGATGATCCTGCTGATTTTCTGAGGTTCTGGATCTAGCCATGCAAGTGCTTGGACTCTACCGATATCCACTAAGATTGGATCTAGAGATCTTCTCCTTCTTTATCACTTCTCCAAATATCAGATCTGGATCTGATTTAGAGGATCTTCAAAACTCATTTTGAAGATCGGATATCGTCTCTTGCAGCAGTGCTGCCTTGTTCCTTTCTCGCCATTTTTCTCTTGCCTGGATCACACCAAACTGGAGCCCAAATCCCCTTGGGCATAGAGAAGAGAGAGGGGACCTAAAGATTGCATGGAGGAGAGAGAGGGGCAGCCTTGTGGCATGGGCAATGGTCTAAGCTCTCTAAAACTAGGCATAGAAAGGTTTTATATAGACCTTGCTGCACCATGCAGTGCCACATCATCCTGACCAATTACGTCGCTTCATGCAATCAGATCTAAATCTGATTGATGGGATGACATCATTTAATTCAATCAGATAAGAGCCCCTCTAAATCATCCTTAGATGGCGCCAAAGACTGGTCAAAGTCTAATCTTTGGCACCATCTAGGTAGAAACCCCAAAGTAATTGAAGTCCCCTTTGTATGGGACTCTAGGCACCTCTATTCTTGAGCACACACCTCCATAGGTGTGCACCCTAGGTCCACCTACTTTTTAGCAGGTTGACTGGTCCAAAATCAATCTCCTATGGGTGCATGACATATGGGCAGATGTCTAAGTATCAAAGGTCAATGTTTGTCCAAAGTCAGAAGATAAGAATTAGCAGGTGATGGAAAATATCAGGTGTTATCTCAAATATATCTCATAAATTAAGACAATCCTTTTCTAACTTGGATAAATTTTAGTCAGATCAAGTAAAGGTACCTGAGTGAGCACAAACATATTTGGCTAATTTGAGATAACTTAAAATGATAATTGAAAGAGAACATTAGGCTCAATCGTATGCTAGCATGATTTTTTTGAACCTAATTGAATCTTATTCAAATCAATTGAACTGAGTTAGTCTGATTGATGATATATATATCCAAATCCTTATTTGTGTGATCCAGTTAGGTTCAGTTCTGTATGGTAATGGAATATATCATTATCTCTATCATCATCATCAAAACATCTTTCGATGGATCAGAACTTTTCTGATTCAGACAACTAGAATGATCGATCATCCAAATCATTCTAATTGCTCCCAAAATCCACCTATGACACCTAGTAATATATGGTGGCAACCCATCAGAACTAAAAATGAACCTCTCGGTGCAGCTATCTATGTGATTAAGTTCTTCTATCTTGAGCCTCGATCAGATTAGGGTTAAGGTGAACTCATCAAAACCTAATTTTTGTCATATGATTTAATCATTTGATTCAAGTTCGATGTGAAAATCTTAATAGAAATTCTTTCTATTATTTCACTCTGCCATGGCCATGGACTTATGGACTTGATTCTCATGATTATCATAGGACTGCTCCTCATCTACCGAGGTAGATAGATTTTCTCTTGGTGCAATCCAATTTCTACAATGAACATGCTATAGGCAACATACACCTTAGGATTTCGAATGGCTAGGAGATCGAGTCATGGTTTAGTCAAACTATAACATCCTCAAGGTGAACTGTTGATGCAACACAGGTCAAAGAATCAGACATACCACTGCAGCTTCGAGCTAGTCATCAATGAGAAGGTAGACTTTCTTATGACTGCTCGAGGTGGTCACGCTCAGTGCCCTCATTCTCTAACGAGTACCTATACTCTCACTTCGGTGTCTCTATACCGTAGACTTAAGACTCATCTACTATAAAGAAGTGATTGTACACCAACCTTCTAGATCAATCACCATCCTCATGATGTTCCTACAATCGAAAGCATTTTATGAGTTAATAATGAAAATTCATGTCTTGAATTTTTAACTCTTGAAAATAATAATTATCATTACCATTAACTCAAGGGATGTATCACAGACACTAAATACACATTATGATAGAAAATAACCCATTTTATTATTTATAGTCAAAATAATAATTTTGCCCTTAGAAGTGTATAATAAGTGTCAAGCAATTCTAGCTTCTAGGGCACACATATCTAACAAAGTCTTGAGTCTACGGTGTGGGGACACTGGAGCGAGAGTAATAGATATTCGTTAGAGAAGGAGGGTACTAAGCATGACCATCTTAAGTAGTCATAAGAGAATCTACTTTCTCATCGATGACTAGCTCGATGCTCTAGTGGTGTGTCTAGTTTTCTTATCCGAGGTGTATCGATAGTTCATCTTGAGGGTGTTATCGTTTGACTACACCATAACTCAGTTTTCTAGCCATTCAGAATCCTGAGGTGTATATTGGCTGTAGCATGTTCATTATAGGAATTGAATTACACTAATAGGGGATTTATCTATCTCGGTAGATGAGGAGTAGCCCTATGATGATCATGAGAACGAGTCCATAAGCCCATGGCCATGGTAGTGTGAAGATGATAGAAAGAGTTTCTATTAGGATTTCATATTGGACTCGAATCAAATGATTTATTCATATGATGGATGTTGGGTTTGACGAGTTCACCTTAACCCTAATCCCGTTGGCGCTCAAGAAAGAAGAATTCAATCACACAGGTAGCCACACCGAGAGGTTCAAATTCAATTCTAATGGGTTGCCACCATATACTATTAGGTGTCACTAAAAGATTTTGGGAGCAATTAAAATGATCTTAATGATCGATCATTCTAATTGTATGAATCAAAAATATTCTGATCTATCGAAAGGTGTTTCGATAATGTCGATGATAGAGATCATGACATATCCTAGTATCATATGAAACTATTCCTAATTGGATCATACAAAAAAGGATTTAGGTTTGGATGTGATCAATTAAGCTAATTTAGTTTGATTGCTTTGGATTAGATCCAATTAGGTTCAAGAAAATTTTGCTAGCACATGATTGAGCCTAACATTCTTCTTTTATAGCCTTTTTGGTTCATCTCGAATGAGTTTGACTCACCCGAAACCCTGAATGGAGCCTATCCAGGTCAGAAAATGGATGTCTTAATTCATTAGATAAATTTAAGACAATACCTGTCAATTCATGTCACCTATCATTTTTTGTTTTAGACAAGGGTCAAAGGTTGACCCTATTATAAGAAAGAAGGGACAAGGGGCATATGCCCCATAGAGAATTTCTAGGAGCACGTGCCCCTAGATATTTTATGTGACATGGAGAGGGCACACATTCAGCTAGGTGTGTGCCCCTTAATGGATAGGTTTTGACTAGGTCAAATTCAGATTGACCAAGTCAAAGAGGTTTGATTGAGATCAAATTCAAAGAGAGGAGGAAGAGTCCATCACGCACTTTCTTTCTCTCTCTCTCCCTATCCAATTTGTTTGGCAACTCTTAGAGAGTTTTGGGTGATAAAACCAGGTAAAGACCTATTGTTTATGCATGGAAAGTTAGATGGAGTTCTGATTTAATCAAGCAATCAAGTTGCTTGATCAATCAGAACTCTTAGGTGGTGCAGGATCTATTTAAAGGACCCTGCGCCCCTAGGGTTTTCATTCTTTGCATCCCACGCCCACATGCTACCATCCTCACCCCTCTCCATGCCTCCCTCTCTATGATCTTCTCTTTCTTCTCTATGCCAAGGGTTGGGCACAAGTTTAGAAGGCAGATCAATCTTATTTGGTGCAAAGATTGGGAAAGAAGACAAGTTGTTCGTGAGACGAACACGTGTCCTTCAAAGATAGATTTGAAGGATTAACCAGAAGGCTCTAGATCTGATATTTAGAGATCAGATCTAGAAGGAGAGCACCTCCAAATCTAGTTTGAGTGGGACTCCAATAGAGGCCAAGTACTTGCATGGCTAGATCCAGAACTCCGGATGATGATAGATCATCAACAGGATAATCAGATTATCCAATTAGGTACAAAATTAAATCTAATTTAATTTTAATTTTTATATTTGATATCAGATCACTAGAATCAAATCTAAGAACTCTTTGATTTGATTAGATCAAGTTAGATTTTTTAGAAAAATCTAGTTCAGATCTAATCAAATCTGAACGATCCTGTGGTAGAAAATGCTGATTTTTCTTCAATTGGTACCAGAGTTACGTTAGTAGTTCTTCATATCTATTTTAGATCTAATTTTTATTATATTTTTTGATCTAATATTAAGGATTTTTTTTCTTTTTCTAGACAGCATCGAAGAGGGTAGCTTTACTCATGCATCTTTTTAGATGTCACATTAGATGTGATCGGATATGAAATCAGAAAATTAAAAGTTTAAATTCATATCAATGATATATGAGATGCATGTCTAAACTAGGTGTAGAACTATTCTATGTGCAGTCTAGTATAATTTTTTTTTTGATATGATAAAATATATATTTTAGATCTTTTTATTTTTATTTTTTTGATGTTATAAATATTATAATTAGATCTAAAAAATAAAAAATTAAATATTTAATTATTCATATGAGATATGAAAGATGCATGTCTAGACTAGTTGTAGAATAGTTCTATGAATTATCTAGTGTTGGTGCAGAATCTGATTGACGTCGGATCGAGTTGGAGTTAGAGAAGAAGAGGTCACCGTCGGTGACCTGTAAAATAAAGTCCCATCCAGAGTCGGTGGTGGTAGCTCTTGTAAGACCCTCCAATGATCAAGTCAGCTCTTCTAGCCAACAGAAATGGAGTGCTCAGGCAAGAATTCAACAATATTTTTGGGAGGAGAAGAGAGTTTAGAGAAAACGTATCTAGAGGGTTCCTTTTTATAGACAGAGCCTATTATAACCATCCGATAGTGGGATCGCCTGTAGCAAACTGATAAACGATAGTCATAACCATTCTGATAAATGACAGTTGTAATCATTCGGTAGTGGGATCATCTATTCGTTGAGATTTAATAGTCGAAGTTCGGAGGAAGCAAACATTGGTTGGTGAAGAACTTTGACATATATCAATTCTAGAAGAGTTCAGACTCCTAAAGGGAATACGGCTAGAGGGGATCATCTGGGAGGAATACTACTTAAAATCTGAAAGTAATCTACTGAAGGAATCCAGATGAAGTTTGGTTGAATCTGATTGAAGTGGACATCCGAAAGGAGTTTAGCTCCTGTAGAAATCTGATTGAAGGAGAAGTTCGGAAGGAGTTCAGCTCCTATAGAAATCTGAATGATGGAGGCATCTAGAAGAAGTTTGGCTCCTATAAAAATTTGCTGAAGGAGACGTCCGAAAGGAGTT
Organism: Cocos nucifera; assembly: GCA_006176705.1. NCBI lineage: Eukaryota > Viridiplantae > Streptophyta > Magnoliopsida > Arecales > Arecaceae > Cocos > Cocos nucifera. The sequence goes on along the minus strand of QRFJ01005518.1, from coordinate 54,292 downwards.
CAGCTCTTATAGAAATCTAACTAAAGAAGAAGTTCGGAAGGAGTTTGGCTCCTATAGAAATACGACTGAAGGAGATGTCCGAAAGGAGTTCGGCTCCTACAGAAATTCGATTGAAGGAGAGGTCCGAAAGGAGTTCGGCGCCTGGAGGAATTCGACTAAAGAAGGCATTCGGAAGGAGTTTGGCTCTTATAGAAATCTGACTGAACGAGAGGTTTGGAAGAAGTTCGACTCCTAGAGGAATCTGACTGAAGGAGATATTCGAAAGGAGTTTGGCTCCTATAGAAATCTGACTAAAGGAAACGTTAGGAAGGAGTTTGGCTCCAAAAGAAATCTAGCTGCTAAAGGAGTTTGGTCGAGGTTCCACTGCTAAAGGAGTTCGGTCGGAGTTCAGTTGCTGGAGGAAGAATACTCAATCAAAACTCTTCCATGATTGTCAGTCGCATTAGGCTAAGCATCAGACTAGACTTCGACAGGAGTAGGGTTTATTCCCAAGAATAGTTCCCCTACTCTCGAGTTTGAAATTCAAAGAAAGAGAGTACAAAAAGGATAACTGTCGAAGTTCTTTTCTGGACTCTACACCCATTGAAGCTCGAAGGAGATCTTATCTCCAACCGAGGTTGAAGAAGATCTTATCTCCTATTGACGTTGAAGCTCGGAAGAGATCTTATCTCCAGTCGAGGTTGAAAAAGAAATTATCTTCTGTTGATGTTGAAGCTCGGAGGAGGTTTTATCTCCAGTCGAGGTCAAAGAAAATCTTATTGATGTTGAAGCTTGAGAGAAATCTTATCTCCAACCGAGGTTAAAGGAGATCTTATCTCCTTTTGAGATTGACATTGAAGCTCGAGAGAGATTTTATCTACAACCGAGGTTGAAGGAGATCTTATCTCCTGTTGAGGTTGATGTTGAGGCTTGAGGGAGATCCTATCTCGTTGAAGAAGATCTTATCTCCTATTGACGTTGATGTTGAAGCTCGGGGGAGATCTTATCTCTAGCCGAGGTTGAAGGAGATCTTATCTCCTGTTGATGTTGGAGTCGAAGCTCGAGAGAGATCATATCTTCAGTCGAGTTTGAAGGAGATCTTATCTCCTGTTGACGTTGGAGTCAAAGCTTGGGGGAGATCTTATCTCTAGTCGAGGTTGAAGGAGATCTTATCTCCTATTTTTGTTGAAGCTCGGAGAAGAGATCTTATCTCTCAGCCGAGGTTGAAGGAGATCTTATCTCCTATTGAGAGTTGCGAGAGATCTTATCTCCCGAGGTTGAAGGAGATTTTATCTTCTATTGACGTTGGAGTCGAAGCTTGGGGGAGAGATCTTATCTCCTGTTGACGTTGGAGTTGAAGCTCGGGGAAGTTGATGGAGATCTTATCTCCTGTTGAGATTGACAGCTCGAGAGAGATCTTATCTTCAGCCGAGGTTGAAGGAGATCTTATCTTCTATTGACGTTGGAGTCGAAGCTCGAAGGAGATCTTATCTTCAGTCGAGGTTGAAGGAGATCTTATCTCCTATTCACGTTAAAGTTCGGGGGAGATATTATCTCTAGCCAAGGTTGAGGGAGATCTTATCTCCTATTGACGTTAGAGTCAAAGCTTGGGGAGATCTTATCTCCAGTTGGGGTTGAAGGAGATCTTATCTCTTATCTCCTATTGATATTGAAGCTTGGGAAAGATCATATCTTCAGCGAGGTTGGAGATCTTATCTCCTGTTGACATTGGAGTCGAAGCTCGGGAGAGATCTTATCTCCCGAAGTTGAAGAAGATCTTATCTCCTATTGACATTGAAGCTCAGGAGAGATCTTATCTCCAGTCGAGGATGAAGAAGATCTTATTTTCTGTTGACATTGGAGTTGAAACTCGAGGGAGATCTTATCTTTAGCTGAGGTTGATGGAGATCTTATCTCCTGTTGAGGTTGATGTTGAAGCTCGGATAGATCTTATCTTCAGTCGAGGTTGAAGGAGATCTTATCTCCTATTGAGATTGACGTTGAAGCTCGGGGGAGATCTTATCTCCAGTCGAGGTTAAAGGAGATCTTATCTCTGTTGATGTTGGAGTCGAAGCTCAAGGAAGATCTTATCTGCAGTCGAGGTTGAAGGAGATCTTATCTCCTATTGATGTTGGAGTTGAAGCTCGAAAGAGATTTTATCTCCAGCCGAGATTGATGGAGATCTTATCTCTTGTTAAGGTTGACATTGAAGCTCGGGGGAGATCTTATCTTCAGTCGAGGTTGAAGGAGATCTTATCTCCTATTAACGTTGGAGTTGAAGCTCAGGGGAGATCTTATCTCCAGTCGAGGTTGAAGGAGATCTTATCTTCTATTGACATTGAAACTCAGGAAAGTTCTTATCTCCAGTCGAGATTGAAGGACATCTTATCTCCTGTTGACATTAGAGTTGAAGCTCAAGGGAGATCTTATCTCCAGTCGAGGTTGATGGAGATCTTATCTCTTATTGATATTGGAGTTGAAGCTTAGGAAGTTCTTATCTCCAGCCAAGGTTGAAGAAGATTTTATCTTCTATTGAGGTTGACATTGAAGCTCGAGGAAGATCTTATCTCTAGCTAAGTTTGAAGGAGATCTTATCTCTATTGACGTTGGAGTCGAAGCTCGAGGGAGATCTGATCTCCAACTGAGGTTGAAGGAGCCATTGTCACGGCCTCTCCCCTCATCTCGTCTAAAATAAATGAGGCCTTTAACTTGCTCATCTTAGGACGTGGTTCACCTTCTATTCCTAACATGGCCATTATTTATTGTTTCTTTCCTATCATCACATAGTTTGTGCACCAAGAAATAATAATATTAAAATGGAGGAGTTTTATTAAAGAGAAATTACTGGTAGTACATCCTCAGATATTTTGAATTCCAAGATTGTAGGAGTGTTGTTCCTCCGAGCTCCTTCAGGCGATAAGTTCTGGGCCGGATGATCTTCTCTATTTCATACTGACCTTCCTAATTTGGGGCAAGGTTTTCCCGACTTTGAGGCTGAGAGATGGCAGCTCACCAAAGCACTAAGTCCCCCAAAGATAGTGTTGATGATGCCGAGAGGAGGTCGATCTCCTTATTGTTCTTTCCTCATTGGTGGTTCTGGCTATGGTAGTACCCTTGGCCGATCTTCTCTCGCTTCAGACTGACGTCTGAGGAATCGATCCAGTCGGCCTCTCCTGATGAGCTCCTCAATTTTGTCTTAAAGCTAAATGCATTCTTCAGTATCGTGGCCATGGTCATAATGGTAAAGACAGTACTTGCTTCGATTGTGCTTGTTTGGGGGAGATCATAATTCTTCTGATCTTGATAGCTGATTCTTAATTTCCATCAGAACCTGAGTTTTAGGAGCATTAAGGGTGGCATAGTTGTGGAACCTTCCGGAGGGAGAACTTCTTTGCGCTCTTCTATCGAGGCTTCTTTGGTGATGAGCTCGAGGAGGAGTTCGGACTCGCTTGTGCTCAGAGGGAGTCCGTGAGCGTGGCTGAACTTCATTCGGCCCTCTATCAGCGGTCGGTCTATTGGACTCGTTCATCCACCACACTCTTGCAGCTTTCTCATCCTTCAACCTGAAGGCTTCTTCTGCTCAAGCATATCCTTCAGTCTGAGCTAGTAGATCGGCAAAGTTCCTAAGGTACTTCTTCTTTAGGAAAAATAATAAATCATTCTTCTGAAGGCCATCTTTGAGTGTGGCCATTGCAACATATTGGTCCAGGTTTCAAACCTCCAATGCAGCAATATTAAATAGGGTAACATAAGTCCAGATCGATTCTCCCTCCTTTTGCTTGATATTCATTAGAAAATTCGAACCTCGATACGAACGTCGACTGCTGACAAAGTGAGCTACAAACTGATGGCTCATTTGGTCAAAGGAGAAGATCGTACCTGACTTCAATATTGAGTATCAATTTTTTGTTGTACCCTTTAAGGTAGATGGGAAAGCTCGGCATAAGATGCCATCTGATGCATCATGGAGCAGCATCATGGTCTGAAAGGCCTCTAGGTGATCGATAGGATTAAAGGTTCCATCGTAGCTTTTAAATTAGGAGAGCTTGAAGTTTGACGGAATGGGCTCTTGCATAATTCAGAGAGAGAAAGGGGGATCGATGCAGACATCGTCATGGCGAGTCGGGGTGATGTGGTGGAGTTTCTCAATCCGTCAATCTATCTTTTGTAGGTTCTGATTGAGGATGTCATCTCGATCGTGGATCTTGGAAGGCTTCCTGCTATAGATGGGGAAGGTCTCTTTCAGAGAAGAATCACGATTCGAACAAGGATCCTCTACTCTGGGAGTTCTTCAATTTCTTCCTACTCGGTTCTGAAGGAAAAAATTTCGGACCAGGTTCGTTCAGATCTGATCAGATCAAGAGATATATTTCAAAAAATTTTTTCTTTGATCTAATCAGATCTTGGGATGTTTTAGATCTGATTCTTATTATTTTAATAAATAAAATAAAATAAGATAAATTAAATCAAATTTAATTTACCTGATTTGGGTAATCCTATTACCCTTGATGATCCTGTTGCAGCGGAAGGTTCTGGATCTAGCCACGCAAGCGCCTGGCCTCTACCGGTATCCACTCGGGTTGGATCTGGAGATCCTCTTCTTCTCTATCACACCTCCAAAAATCAGATCTGGATCTGATCTGGAGGATCTTCAAAACTCTTTTGAAGATCAGCAGTCGTCCTTTGCAGCAGCGCAGCCTTCTTAGCTTTTGATCGCCTTTCTCTTGATCTGAATCGCACCAACCAAGAATCCAAAACACCTTTTGGACGTGGAGAGGAGAGGGAGAAGAGACTATGGCATGGAGGAGGAAGAGGGAGAGGCAGCCTTGGGGCATGGGGAATTTTCTTAATTGATTAGATTATTTTTTTGAGTTGGGCGCAGGGTCTTATTTATAGACTAAGCTGTGATCCAACTCCTCTTCCTTCCCAACCAATCACAACCCTTTGTGAAATCAGATCTAAATCTGATTGGTGGGAATAGAGTCCCCTGGATTCCTCCTTAGAGGGCGCCTAAGACCAGTCAAAGTTGGTTCTTAGTAGAACTCTAATTGGAATCCAAAAAGGAGGATGGAGTCCTTGTCCAACAAGGACTCCTAGGCGCCTCCTACTTGGGCACACGCCAAGGGTGGCGTGCGCCCTTCTCCTTGCCAGTTCTGGCAGGGGGACAGGCCCCCACCAGCTCTCCAATAGGTGCATGACATGTGGTCAAAAGTCAAAGTGTCAATGGTCAACATTTGACCAGTCAAAGGTAGACTTTTGACCAAAGTCAAAGAACAAGAAATGGCAGGTGACCAAAAATGGCAGGTAATGTCTTACAAAATAAGACAACCTTTTCTGACTTGGACAACCTCCAGTCAGACCATATGAAGGCCTCTGATTGAGCACAAACTCCTTTGGCTCAGTCAGGACAACTTATTTATGATAGTAAAAGAAGAACGTTAGGTTCAATCGAGTGCTAGCACGATTTTCCTTGAACCTAATTGAATCTCATTCAGATCAATTGAACTAGATCAGTTCAATTGATGATCACCAGATTCAAACCCTTGTTTGTGTGACCCAGTTAGGTTCAGTTCTGTATGGTAATGGGATATGTCATGATCTCTATCATCGACATCATCGAAACTCCTTTCGATGGATCAGAACTCTTCTGATTCGAACAGCTAGAATGATCGATCATCTAAATCATTCTAATTGCTCCCAAAATCCACCAGTGACACCTAGCAGTATATGGTGGCAACCCATCAGAGCTGAATGCGAACCTCTTGGTGCAGCTACCTGTGTGATTAAGTTCTTCTATCTTGAGCCCCGATCAGATTAGGGTTAAGGTGAACTCGTCAAACCCTAGTCTCTGTCATATGATGTAATCATTCGATTCGAGTCCAATGTGAAAATCTAAATAGAAACTCTTTCTATTATTTCACTCTGCCATGGCCATGGGCTTCTGGACTTGATTCTCATGATCATCATAGGGCTGCTCCTCTACCACCGAGGTAGATAGATTCCATCTTGATGCAATCCAGTTCCTACAATGAACATGCTATAGCCAACATACACCTCAGGGTTCCATATGGCTAGGAGACCGAGTAATGGTGTAGTCAAACTATAACACCCTCAAGGTGAACTGCCGATGCATCTCAGGTCAAAGAACCAGACACACTACTGCAGCATCGAGTCAGTCATTGACGAGAAGGTAGACTTCCTAATGACTACTCGAGGTGGTCACGCTCAGTGCCCTCGTTCTCTAACGAGTACCTGTACTCTCGCTCCGGTGTCTCCACACCGTAGACTCAAGACTCATCTACTAAAGAGAAGCGATTGTACACCAACCTTCCGGATCAATCACCATCCTCGTGATGATCCTATGGTCGGGAGCATTTTATGAGTTAATAATGATTATTCATGTCTTAAATTTTCAACTCTTGAAAATATGAATTATCATTACCATTAACTCAAAGGATGTATCACAGACACTAAATACACATATGTGATAGAAAATAACCCATTTTATTGATTATAGTCAAAATTATAATTTTGCCCCTAGAAGTGTATTACAAGTGTCAGCCAATTCTGGCTTCTAGGGCACATATATCTAACAATCTCCCACTTGTCCTAAAGCCAATTGGCTACAAGTCTAAGTCCCATCTTCTCAAGGTGGGCTTCGATCTTCTGCTGGCCCAACGGCTTTGTAAGTGGGTCTGCCACATTATCTGCGGAGTTGACTCTCTTGACCTCGACGTAACCCTTCTCGAGGTAATCGCGGATGAGGTGGTATCGCCGCTCAATGTGCTTGGATTTCTGGTGAGACCTCGGCTCCTTAGCAAGGGCTATGGCGCCATTGTTGTCGCAGTATAGAGGAATGGCATCTGATGGCATTACTCCAATTTCTGCAGCAAACTTCTTGTACCAGAATGCTTCCTTCGCAGCCTCTGATGCAGCGATATATTCTGCTTCCATGGTGGAATCTGCTATCACAGTTTGCTTGGAACTCTTCCAGCTGACAGCTCCACCATTGCACACAAACAGACTCCCAGATGTCGACTTTCGATCATCTATATCGGACATGAAATCCGAGTCTGTGTATCCCTGGACTTGGAGTTCTCCATTACCAAAGACCAACATCATATCCTTAGTTCTTCTCAAGTACTTAAGGATACATTTCACAGAAGTCCAGTGTTCTTCACCTGGATTTGACTGATATCTGCTTGTGACACTCACAGCATGGGCTATATCAGGTCGTGTACATAGCATGGCATACATGAGGCTCCCTATTGCAGAAGCATAAGGGATCTTGCTCATGCGTTCTATTTCCTCAGGTGTGCTGGGGCACATCTTCTTGGAAAGATGAATACCATGTCTGAAGGGTATTAATCCCCTCTTAGAGTTTTCCATACTAAACCTCTTTAGTACTTCCTCTATGTACATCTTCTGTGAAAGTCCTAGCATCCTATTCGGTCTATCCCTATAGACCTTAATTCCTAGAATAAAGGATGCTTCACCTAGGTCTTTCATGGAGAATTCCTTGGACAACCACATCTTGACTGATGTCAACATGGGAATATCATTCCCAATAAGGAGGATGTCATCCACGTACAATACGAGGAAGACAACAGCGCTCCCACTGACCCTTTTTGAAAACACATGGTTCCTCTTCATTTTTGATGAAACCAAACTTTTTGATCACATCATTGAAACGAGTGTTCCAGCTCCGAGATGCTTGCTTAAGTCCATATATGGACCTTTGCAGCTTGCAAACCTTGTGATCAGTATCACTGGATGTGAAACCTAGCGGCTGTTCCATATAGATATCTTCCTCAAGATATCCATTTAGGAATGCCGTTTTCACGTCCATTTGCCATATTTCATAATCGAAATAGGCTGCAACAGCAAGCAATGTGCGGATGGATTTTAGCATAGCTACTGGGGAAAAGGTATCCTGATAGTCAATGCCTTCGCGTTGACTATAACCTTTTGCCACCTAGTCTAGCCTTGAATGTCTCCACATTCCCATCTGCACCAATCTTTCTCTTGAAGATCCATTTACACCCAATAGGTACTATACCTTCTGGTGGATCTACCAAGGTCCAGACTTGGTTTGAGTGCATCGAGTCAATTTCTGACTTGCATTGCCTCTAGCCATTTCTCGGAGTCGATATCTGATATCGCCTCGTTGTAGGTTTTGGGATCATCACCATGAGCACCATTACCTACGAGGAACATTTCCTCTACATCCTCTGAAATAATACCTAAGTATCTTTCAGGGGGACGGGAAAACTCTTTCCGATCTACGAGGTGGAGGAGGTAGTGTTCTTATTGGCTCAACCTGATTTGGTTCCACTTGGTCCTTAGCTCGTTCTGCTTGTGAGACTTTCTCATCAAGCTTAATCTGCTTTCCAATGCCGCTATCTTGAATAAACTATTTTTCAAGAAAGATGGCATGTCGACTCACAATCACATTGTGGTCTTCTGGAATGTAGAAATAGTATCCTAATGACTCTTTAGGATATCCTATGAATCGAGCTCTAAAGGACCTAAACTCTAACTTGTCCGCTTGTTGTCTTTTGACATGAGCCGGACAACCCCAAATTCTGAGATGACTCAGACTTGGTTTCTTACCGTGCCATATCTCATACGGTGTGGTAGGAACGGTTTTAGAGGGAACCCTATTCAGTAGATAGATTGAAGTTAACAATGAAGTGTCCCCAAAGAAAATCAGGGAGGTCTGTGAAGCTCATCATGGATCGAACCATATCCAATAGAGTCCGATTTCTCCGTTCTGAAACCCCGTTGAGTTGAGGTGTTCCTGGTGGAGTCCATTGAGAGACTATGCCATTTTTCCTTAAGATAGTCTAGGAATTCCCGGCTAAGGTATTCACCTCCTCGATCTGATCGAAGAACCTTAATGGGTTTTCCAGTTTGTTTTTCTACTTCATGTCTGAATTCTTTGAACTTTTCAAAAGCTTCAGACTTGTGTCTCATAAGATACACATACCCATACCTAGACAGATCATCGGTAAAGGTAATGAAGTAGACAAAATTGCCTCTAGCCGGCACATCAAATGGGCCGCACACATCAGTATGTACTAGGGCAAGGAGATCTGTGGCCCTCTCCCCATGTCCAACAAAAGGGAGTTTAGTCATTTTGCCTTGAAGACAAGATTCACAAGTTGGATATGACTCAAAAGTCAATGGACTCAATAGCCCATTTTTCTCCAATTTGTTGATCCTATCTTCTGCTATATGACCTAATCTCAGGTGCCATAGATATCTGTCGTTTGGACTATCCCTAGGTCGTTTGGCATTCACGTTTTGCTCGATAGTTAGAACAGGTACATCAATATGTAGCTGATAAAGACCATTAATAAGGAAACCATTTGCAATTTTATTTCTTTCATAAAGAATGTTACAATGGTCCTTAAAGAAGGTGATCACATAACCTTCTTGTGCTAAGCATGAAACAGAAATCAAATTCCTGCTAGCTGCAGGCACATAATAACAGTCTTTTCAAAACTAAGTCTAAACCAGATGGTAATCGAAGAGGGTATGTTCCCACGGCTACTGCAGCAACTCTTGCTCCATTACCGATGCGTAGGATCATGTCTCCATCCCTCAGCCTCCTGCTATCCTCAAGACCCTGCATAGAAGTGCACAGATGAGCACTAGAACCAGAGTCAAGCACCCAACTGGATGCAGAAGAAACCGTAAGGTTAGACTCAATAACGAGCATACCTCCAGAAGGACCTTCCTTCTTGTTCTTCAGGGTGGCCAGGTAAGTAGGGCAGTTCCGCTTCCAATGGCCGTCGCTGTTGCAATGGAAACACTTTCCTTTGCCATCGGCCTTTTTCTTCGGTTCTGCCTTCTTCTTCTTTGATCCTTCCACCTTTTGCTTTTTCACAGACTTCTTTTTCTTTCCATAAGACTTTCTTTTGGAAGAAGTCCGTTCCATAGCAAGAACTGAGCCTTTAGAACCTTTCATAGAAATAGAAAGCTCAGCGGTAACCAGCATATTCATTCAACTCGGCCAAGGAATTTCTGAAGTTTATGCATGTGGTAATTCATGATGAATTGCCCATATGCATCAGTCAAGGATTGCAGAATAATATCGTTCTGCAGATCCAAGTCCAACTTCCAACTTCACACCGAGCTTCTCAAGCTCTTCCATGTCCTTGATCATTGTCAGACAGTGATCTTGGACTGACTGCCCATCACGCATCTTAGCCTTAAAAAGTCATTTTCGTGACTTGATATTTGGCTGCGCGACTCTGTTCACCAAACATCTCCTGCAGGTGAGCCAACATTTGGCGAGCAGTCCCGATATCTTCATGTTGGCGCTGGAGCTCATCAGACATCGAGCCCAACATGTAATATCTGGCCTTATTATCTTCGTCAATCCATTTTTCCAGAGACGCTCTCTGTTCAAGTGGATGGACGGAGCTGGTAAGGTGGGAGGGTCCTGGTCCAAAACATGGGTTAACTTCTCGGAACCCAAAATAATTTTGTAGTTCCTGAGCCAATCTTTATAATTGGGTCCAGTCAGTCTATGTGTGTCCAGGATACGTGCCAATGGGTTGGACGCAGACATTTTCCTGTAGAGAGTCAAAGATTCTAGTTAGATACTGTAATTTTGACTTGACCAATTTGTTTAGGGATTTTATTTTTAAACAAATTAGCTCCCACTATTTTCTCGGATCCCTACACTCCCTCTGTAGAGATGCGAAAATCTCCACGATTAATGATTTCTAGTGGGTGGTGCGGTCTCACCAACTGACTCATCACCTCACCTAACAGTTATTGGTGATGGGTTAGCCAATGATGAAATGAGTGAACAACTCTTGTTCAATGATTCTCTAATCATGGTGCACCCAAACTTGGTCTCTAATTCATGAATCTCACCGTATCCGGAATATTGATCCACTCCTTAGTTAAGTCAGACCCACCATTTGCATAGACTGGGTTCCTAATTGAGTCTCTCACCGTATCCGAAATATTGAGCCCAACTCATCCTCCAGCCCATAGCATCCAATGCCTAATAGACATGGTTGCATCTTCCCGGTGCAACTGAGCCACTGTATCCAGCCGAGAACAATCAACCCCGGGAAGGGCCCGCACATCTACAATGGTGGAAGACCTCAGACTTAATCTTTTCTTAGGGAGAATTGATTCAGGTCTCATTAAACTAGACTTGGCTTAGTCATAACAATTATGACTAACCTAGTGGCATGGGTTAGCTCGGATTATTGACCACCTCAGATCAGAACTGTGTCAACAGATATGGCCAGGTAAGTGAGACCGGTGGAAGGAATATGCCATTAACTCGTACAAGAACGCATTCAGGTCGAGTAGCTTCCAATTAAAAACCAGTCGGTCGTCTGTGCCAAACTTACCTTAGACACCAAATTGTTGAGTCAGAACCAATTGGGTTAGCCTACAATCCAGACTCTAACCTCTGAGCCTAATTAGGTCTTGCTTGATCGTGACTCGATCTTGACCCAGACTTAATCCTATTAGGCTGGTCAATTTAAGCATTGTTGATCCCATCTAACCAACTCTTGATTCGGTTTGATCAACCGCTTAGACCTAATTGAGCTACCCAAGCCCGAACCCAGTATTATGAATATGTCTTAGATCTGAAATTCTCAATTTTAGACCTAATTAATATTCCATAAACTTAATTCTTAATTAAGTTAGGGTTCATAAACAAAATATGCACAATAAATCCTAGGGTTTCAGGATCTAGGGTTTTGCAGAAAGTAAGTTTTTGGGTTTCTGATTAAGGACGAACACGCAGCACCCCTACACGTCATAAGAACACCCCATCGAATGGGAAGAGAGGGCCTTTAAACCCTTCTTCGTTCTTATGACCGGACGGCCAAGAGGAACGCCTTAATCAGGAACATTCAATACTACAAAACAATTTTAGATCTATATCATATATCTCATATATAAATTTAGATCTAATCATGGCATATTTTGCATACATCTCATGTATCATAATCATGCATATTTTCAGATCTAAATTATCTCATAATAATCTAAAAAATTAGATTTAAATTGATCTAATCAAAATAAATTCTAATCTAGATAATTATGTAGAACTATTCTACAACTAGTCTAGACATGCATCAATCATATCTCATATGATATTTAAAATTAAATAATTTTTATTTGCTATTTTTCAGATGTTATTATAAACACTTATAATATCAAAAAATAGTAAATAAAAAGATCTAAAATATGATTTAATCAGATTAAATCAAAGACATGCAAAGACTATTCTATAGAACTATTCTATTCTAGAACTAGTCATGCATATCTTCATGTAATCTTAGATCCAAATCATTTAATTTTAATTTTTTCTGATTTCAGATCTGATCACATCTCATGTGACATCTGAAATCACTTTATTTTCTAATTAAAATAAAATTTAAAATTCAGATCTAAATAATTTTAGAACCATGGCTCTGATACCAGTTGAAGGGAAATCCTGATTTTTCCCGGTCCAGGTTCGTTCAGATCTGATCAGATCAAGAGATATATTTCAAAAATTTTTTCTCTTTGATCTCAATCAGATCTTGATATTTTCAGATCTGATTCTTATTATTTTAATAAATAAAATAAAATAAGATAAATTAAATCAAATTTAATTTACCTGATTTGGGTAATCCTATTACCCTGTTGATGATCCTGATTGCAGCGGAAGGTTCTGGATCTTAGCCACGCAAGCGCCTGGCCTCTACCGGTATCCACTCGGGTTGGATCTGGAGATCCTCTTCTTCTCTATCACACCTCCAAAAATCAGATCTGGATCTGATCTGGAGGATCTTCAAAACTCTTTTGAAGATCTGCAGTCGTCCTTTGCAGCAGCGCAGCCTTCTTGCTTTTGATCGCCTTTCTTGATCTGAATCGCACCAACCAAGTCCAAAACTCCTTTTGGACGTGGAGAGGAGAGGGAGAAGAGACTATGGCATGGAGAAGGAGGGGAGAGGCAGCCTTGGGGCATGGGGAATTTTCTCAATTCAATTGATTATTTTTTGAGTTGGGCGCAGGGTCTTATTTATAGACTAGCTGTGATCCAACTCCTCTTCCTTCCCAACCAATCACAACCCTTTGTGAAATCAGATCTAAATCTGATTGGTTGGAATAGAGTCCCCTGGATTCCTCCTTAGAGGGTGCCTAAGACCAGTCAAAGTTGGATTCTTAGTAGAACTCTAATTGGAATCCAAAAAGGAGATGGAGTCCTTGTCCAACAAGGACTCCTAGGCGCCTCCAACTTGGGCACACGCCAAGGGTGGCGTGCGCCCTTCTCCTTGCCAGTTCTGGCAGGGGGACAAGGCCCCCACCAGCTCTCCAATAGGTGCATGACATGTGGTCAAAAGTCAAAGTGTCAATGGTCAACGTTTGACCAGTCAAAGGTAGACTTTTGACCAAAGTCAAAGAACAAGAAATGGCAGGTGACCAAAAATGGCAGGTAATGTCTTACAAAATAAGACAACCTTTTCTGACTTGGACAACCTCCAGTCAGACCATATGAAGGCCTCTGATTGAGCACAAACTCCTTTGGCTCAGTCAGGACAACTTATTTATGATAGTAAAAGAAGAACGTTAGGTTCAATCGAGTGCTAGCACGATTTCCTTGAACCTAATTGAATCTCATTCAGATCAATTGAACTAGATCAGTTCAATTGATGATCACCAGATTCAAACCCTTGTTTGTGTGACCCAGTTAGGTTCAGTTCTGTATGGTAATGGGATATGTCATGATCTCTATCATCGACATCATCGAAACTCCTTTCGATGGATCAGAACTCTTCTGATTCGAACAGCTAGAATGATCGATCATCTAAATCATTCTAATTGCTCCCAAAATCCACCAGTGACACCTAGCAGTATATGGTGGCAACCCATCAGAGCTGAATGCGAACCTCTTGGTGCAGCTACCTGTGTGATTAAGTTCTTCTATCTTGAGCCCCGATCAGATTAGGGTTAAGGTGAACTCGTCAAACCCTAGTCTCTGTCATATGATGTAATCATTCGATTCGAGTCCAATGTGAAAATCTAAATAGAAACTCTTTCTATTATTTCACTCTGCCATGGCCATGGGCTTCTGGACTTGATTCTCATGATCATCATAGGGCTGCTCCTCTACCACCGAGGTAGATAGATTCCATCTTGATGCAATCCAGTTCCTACAATGAACATGCTATAGCCAACATACACCTCAGGGTTCCATATGGCTAGGAGACCGAGTAATGGTGTAGTCAAACTATAACACCCTCAAGGTGAACTGCCGATGCATCTCAGGTCAAAGAACCAGACACACACTACTGCAGCATCGAGTCAGTCATTGACGAGAAGGTAGACTTCCTAATGACTACTCGAGGTGGTCACGCTCAGTGCCCTCGTTCTCTAACGAGTACCTGTACTCTCGCTCCGGTGTCTCCACACCGTAGACTCAAGACTCATCTACTAAAGAGAAGCGATTGTACACCAACCTTCCGGATCAATCACCATCCTCGTGATGATCCTATGGTCGGGAGCATGTTTATGAGTTAATAATGATTATTCATGTCTTAAATTTTCAACTCTTGAAAATATGAATTATCATTACCATTAACTCAAAGGATGTATCACAGACACTAAATACACATATGTGATAGAAAATAACCCATTTTATTGATTATAGTCAAAATTATAATTTTGCCCCTAGAAGTGTATTACAAGTGTCAGCCAATTCTGGCTTCTAGGGCACATATATCTAACACCTATGCAGATTCGGAAATGGCTTGCTTAATTGCTGCCAAAGCTGGATCAAGGAGAGGCTTTATTTTCTTTGGTTTCTTGGGATTGAGGGAGAGGATGGAGATGGACCTTGGAGAAGAAGATTCACAGGGTCGACTAAGCACTCCTTTAAGAACAAAGATACCTCAGGAATAGAGGGCCCTCCTTTTAGCACCAATCCTATTGGTGCAGAATCTGGTTGACGTCGGATCGAGCTAAAGTTGGAGAAGAAGAGGTCACCGTCGGTGATCTGCAAAATAAAGTTCCATCCGGAGTCGGTGGTGGCGGCTCCGGCAAGACCCTCCGATGATTAAGTTAGCTCCTCTAGCTAATAGAAATAGAGTGCTTAGGCAAGAATTCAGTAGAGTTTTGGGGAGGAGAAGAGAGCTTGGAGAAAATATATCTAGAGGATCCCTTTTTATAGATAGAGCCTATTGTAATCGTCCGATAGTGGGATCGCCTATTAATAAGTGGTAAACATACACTAATAAAAATATTAAATTATAAAATAAATTTATATATTTTTAAAAATTAATACTTTTGCTAATCCTATGCAAGAAAGAAGGCCACCAATATGAAGATCATAAATTTTTTAATCGGATGAAATAAATTTCAAGCAAAACAGACTTCAAACGAGATTGAAATTGAATTTCAAAGGAACTAAAAAAAAAAATTGGTCGGTCTGGTTTAAATCGGTTCAAAAAAATTGGCTCAGAAGACCACCCAGCCCAATCACGCTTAGATCGACTGCCTGTAGATGCCATGCTTACGCTGCGCTGACGTCAGAATTTTTTGCGGCGCACGGTGGACCGCTATAGAGGGCATTTTCGGGATTTCATAGGGACAAGCGTGCTCCGATTGGCTGAAGGAAGCGGCGGTCCATGCAACGCCGAGCTCATGCACAGACTATAGATGATAATCTAGAAATTCTACCTAATCTGATGGATGCTGTTCATTGGGATTTGATTGAACGATTGAAATTTACGCACTGACGAACTGTGGATGCAGCTCCTAGTCGAGATCCAATGGTTGAGGTTCATCCCAATTCTTAACTAAGAATCTGAAGCTCTCCCGTGCATGATCTGATGGCCCAAATTCGATCTTCAAGGTTGATCCAATGGTCCAAATAAATTTCAACTTAATTTAGGTTTTTAAATTGATTTTTGAGTGGTTTCTGGCCCATTTGATCATCATCCAATGATCAGAATGATCCAAATTTCAATCTGAGTTATGTTAGGAGTCTTAAAACCAATTCTTTTAGGACTTTTTTAGAAATTTCAATAAAAACTCTTCTCCTTAACCTATTTAAGGACCCTATTGCTGTTGCTGCCTAGGGAGAGAGTTTTAGGAGAGAGTTTTAAGGGAGAGTTTTAAAAATAGAGAGTAACAGAAAAAAGAGAGAGATCTTCAGAGAGATTTCAAAGAGGGTTTAAGAGTTTTAAGAGAGAGAAGAGAAAGAACTTTTATTTTTTTATTATTTTCTTCTTCTTTTCTTCTTTCGACAGTTAGGACATCGATCAAGGGGCTTTTCTTCTTCTTCATCGAATTTTCCACACCAAAAGCAACGGACAACCAATTTCAGCAATCAAATAGTCTAATTTCTTCATATTTTTTATTTTATTTGCTATTTTTGAACTTGTTATTATGAACTAATTTTTTTTTACTAAAGCTAAGGTGTAGCCACTCTTTTGATGCAATATTCAGTATGATTTATTTTTAATTTTAAATTTTATTCATGAGGAGTATATAAATTTAATCCTAATGATTTTAGATTACTGGCCATCTTCTAATTGATCTGATGAACATAGATGTTATGGATCAAGTACATCTATGTTATTGCTTCTTGATTATATACCTTGTATTATGAATCAAATAAGAATTCATATGCATGCAGAAATTTTAGTGCGCTTTGGACACAAAGTGTTTTAATTAAAGAATTTCATAAAACTTAATGCATTGATATTTATTTAAATTACAGCTAGACCAAAGGATAATTAATAAATATTGATAGTTTTGCTATGCCTTGACCAAAGAATAGTGAATAAACTAGGAGACTCCACCATCACATAAAATAAAATTAATCTAATAACCTAAATTTTAGATTGACTAAGTTGGTGAACCGATTGCCTTAATAACATATTGCTCTTAAGTTTAAAACCCTAATAATTACTCTCTCTCTATTTTCTTAAAATTTTTAATTATTTTTTTATTTTATTCTTTAATTTCTTATTCTCATAAATCGATCTTCTAAATAAAGCATAAGAAAGAGCTTTTTAGTACTTATTTTCCAATCCTCTAGGGACGATACTCTACTCACTTACTTTATTACTTGATCGACTAGTGCACTTGCCATAGCTATAGATTAGCATGCATCATATTTTTGGCACTATTGTTGAGGATTATGTCTAAAATAATATTAAAATTTTGATCCTAGCTTTACTTTAGAATTTTATTTTTAATTTTTATTCTTACTTTATTTTTAAATTTTGTTCAGTGCATGACACGTACTGGACATAGTAACTTACTACCTTTAGATCCAGAAATTGAAAGGACCATCAGAGGACTACAACAAGAAAGAAACATGACAGCTGAAGATCCTACCAACATTAATCTAGGATTGGATATTGCGACCGAGGGACAGCATAAAGCTATTCGAGTAGTGCATCATCCATTAAATGATTACATCACACTATCTATGGTTGATGTAGCTTCGAGCATCAGGGGACTGCCTATGCAAGCAAACAACTTCAAAATAAAATCAACGATGATCTAGATGATTCAATCAACTATCCAATTCAGTGGACACATGCATGATGATCCGAATGCCCATATTTCTAACTTGAACTTTTTGATACTTTTAAAATTAATGGGGTGTCGGATGATGCTATTAGATTAAGGTTATTTTCTTCCTCTTTATGGGACAGCTAAAAGTTGGCTTTATTCTCTTCCTACAGGTTCTATCACAACTTGAAATGTCCTAGCCTAAAAATTTTTAGCCAAGTACTTTCCACCTTCCAAGACTGCCGAGATGCGCAATGATATCACTTCTTTTATGTAGATGGACATGGAGACACTATATGAGGCTTGGGAGCATTTCAAGAAACTACTAAGAAGATGCCCACATTATCAACTACCCGTATGGCTTTAGGTACAAATTTTCTATAATGGTTTATCTCCTACTAATCATTCTATGATTGATGCAGCAGTAGGAGGAACCATTAATTAAAAAAATAAAGGAAGAAGCCTTTGATTTGATCGATGAGATGGCATCAAATAACTATCAGTGGCTGACAGAATGCATGATACCAAAAAGACCAACAGTTGTGTAGGGAGTAGATTCCGTGCCAACCTTACTAGCTAAAATTGCAGCCCTTAGAGCCAAAGTCAACAACTTGAAGGGAACAGTTATGCATGTTCAAAGCATCACCTATGACTTATGTGGAGGAGGACATGATGCAAGCAATTGCTAGACAGGTAATCCTTTTGCTAAAGCAACTGATACAGCTAATTATATTGGTAATTTTTTTAGGCCACAACAAAATAATTCCTACTCCAACACATATAATCAAGGGTGGAGGTAGCACCCAAATTTCTCATGTAGCAATCAAAATATAGCACAATAGCCACCCCCGAGGTTTCAAGTATCTGAAAAGAAGTCCAACATGGAGGAGCTGATGGTCAAATTCATGCAAAACCAAGAAGCAACTATAAAAAATTTAGAAGCCAAACTTTGGCAGAACCAAGTAGCAGTAATTCGAAACTTGGAGATGCAAATAAGCCAAATGGCTAAAATAATCTCCGAGAGACCTCAGAGATCCTTGCCCAGCAATACGGAGACCAATCCAAGGGAGCAAGTCAATGCTATCATCCTAAGAAGTGGTAAAAAGTTGGAGGAGCCACGTCAGAAGAAAGAGACTGAAGAGCCAACTACAAATAAGAAACCATCAACTAAACTTCGTTAGTCACCAAAATAACCAGCAAATGGATGGTCTCTAGGTATATAGTTTGTCAATCCAAATGTGAAGCCCTACGTGCCGCCGCTACCATTTCCACAGAAACAAATACAGCATCCAGGTAAAGAATTTTCTAATTTTTTCAAAATTTTAAAGAATTTACATATTAATATTCCTTTTGTAGAAGCTATCACTCAAATGCCCAGGTATGCCAAGTTTCTCAAAAAAATTCTAACAAATAAGAAAAAGCTGAAGGAGTATGAGAGAATAAATTTGAATGAAGAATGCTCAGCAATACTTCAAAATAAATTACCACTGAAGCTAAAAGATTCAGGAAGTTTTACTATCCCTTGCATTATTGATGATTGTAGTTTTGATAAAATTTTATGTGATCTAGGAGCAAGTATTAATCTCATGCCCTTTTCTATTTTTAGGAAGCTTGGTCTAGGAGAACCAATGCCTACCACTATTACTCTTCAATTAGCCGATGGATCCATCAAATATTCAAGAGGTATAGTGGAGGATATCTTAGTAAAGGAAAATAAATTTATTTTTCCGATTGATTTTATTGTTCTTGATGTGGAAGAAGATTATGATGCACCCCTTATCTTAGGGAGACCCTTTTTAGCTACTGGAGGAGCTTTAATAGTTGTTCAACAAGGAAAATTAATTCTCAGAATCCAAGATGAACAAGTTACTTTTAATGTTTTCAAAGATACTAAACATCCTAATGATAATCAAACTTATTTTCTAATTGATATTATTGATAATTTAGTATATGAGAATTCTATAGAAAATAGGTTTGAGACTATGAAAGCTAGAAATATCCAATTGAAAGAGGGCTCGACCAAACATGAAAGTATTCCAATTGAAATGGCACCGGATTGATTCAACTCAGAACTCAAAAAAAGTAAAGCTGAAGACTGTAAATCAGAACTACTAGATAGGTTGTTTCTTTTCTTTTTAGTTTTGATCATTTTTTTTCTTTTATTTTTAATAATTTATTGTTGCTCTTTTACTGCTTTGGTGTGTATTTTCAATTTTGTAGAAAAAAATCAATGAGAGCTCAAGCAAAATTTTAAAGCTTCAAAGAACCAGACTGAACCAAATCAGGCATATTCCTTCCTATCCTTTACTGCACCCTTTATTTTTCTTTCTCCATTAAGAAAATGTAGAATAAGTTAGGGGGTAAAACAAAAAAAAAAATTAACCATGTGTTAAGAAGAAAATCTTCAGCAAGATAGACTGGACAAGTGATAAAAGATAAAAGTATCTGCTAATGAATGTCACAAGTTAAAAAAGTAGATTAGTTGGACAGACTTTTAGTAGCCTACTTAGGTCATCGAAAGACTATTAGAACTTTTAATTGCACATGCATCTAACAAGGCAAAGTAGGTTTTGATTATAAGGCCAACTTAGGATTCAATTATCACTGAAAATTGATAATTAATATACATTCTCATCAAATAAACTTGAATTTTAGGAAAGAACTATCTTTCTAAAAATAAAGTACAAAAGATAGAGTATATGTAGATCACCCAAAGCCTAGTAACTGGGTCTCTACACCTAGATCAAGTGTGAAAATTCACGTAAAATGGTGGAGGAAAGGCCAGGATGCTCAGCATATTAAAAAAAAAAAAAAGGCAGTGTGAAAGCTACCTTAATTCATGAGTATAAAATTAAGAATGTATAAAAAATTAACCAAAATAGGTGATAAGAGAGGATACTTTTGTCCTTTAAATTAATATTGAATTACTAAAGATAGTCATTACCAATACAAGTACTATAGATCTTTGATGTACTCTAAGAAACTTTTTAATTATATTGACTGCAAAATTTACTTCTGAAGCTCAATGCTTAGTTAGTGGTATTTTCTAAATTTTTTGATCTTTAATTTTAGATTTATCTTTTTAATGGATGATGTTATTGAAACATGGTATTAAATAAAGCATTGCTAAGGGACTAGCAATGATTAACTTGGGGGGTGTGATAAGTGATAAAAATACACTAATAAAAGTATTAAATTATAAAATAAATTTATATAGTTTTAAAAAATTAATACTTTTATTAATTCTATCTAAGAAAGAAGGCCATCAATATGAAGATCTTATTTTTCTAAATCAGATGAAATAAATTTCAAGCAAAACGGATTTCAAACGAGTCCATAATTGAATTTCATAGAAAATTTAAAAAAAAATTAGTCGGTTCGGTTCAAACCAATTCAGAAAAATTGGCTTAGTAGACCACCCAGCTCGACCGCGCTCAGACCAATCGCTCGCTGATGCCATGCTTACGCCATGCTGATGTCAAAATTTTTTGCAGCATACGGTGGACCGCTATAGAGGGCATTTTGGGGATTTCATAGGGACAAGCACGCTCTGATTGGCTGAAGGAAGTGGTGGTCCATGCAATGTCGGGCTTGTGCACGATCTATAGAGGATAATCTAGGAATTCTACCTGATCTGATAGATGTTGTTCACTGGGATTTGATCGAATGGCTAAAATTTGTGCGCTGATGAATAGTGGATGCAACTCCCGATCGAGATCCAACGATTGTGGTTCATCCCAATTTTTAACTAAGAATCTGAGGCTCTCCTGTACACGATCTGATGGCCCAAATTTGATCTTCAAGGCTGATCCAACAGTCCAAACAAATTTTGACTTGATTTGGGTTATTAAATTAATTTTTGAGTGGTTTCTGGCCCGTTTGATCATCATCCAACGATCAGAATGGTCCAGATTTCAATCTGAGTTGTATTAAGAGTTTAAAACCAATTCTTTCAGGACTTTTTGAGGGATTTTGGTAAAAACTCTTCTCCTTAGCCTATTTAAGGACCCTATTGCTGTTGCTACTCGGGGAGAGAGTTTTAGGAGAGAGTCTTAGGGGAGAGTTTTAAAAGTAGAGAGTAACAGAAAAAAAGAGAGAGATCTTTAGAAAAATTTCAGAGAGGGTTTGAGAGTTTTAAGGGAGAGAGAAAAGAAAGAACTTTTATTTTTTTATTATTTTTCTTCTTCTTTTCTTCTTCCGACAATCAGGACATCGATCAAGGAGCTTTTCTTCTTCTTCATCGAGTTTTCCATACCAAGAGCAATGGACAACCAATTTCAGCAATCAAACAGTCTAATTTCTTCATGTCTTTTATTTTATTTACTATTTTTGAACTTGTTATTATGAACTAAATTTTTTTTTACTAAGGCTAAGGTGTAGCCACTCTTTTGATGTAATATTCAGTATGATTTATTTTTAATTTTAAATTTTATTCATGAGGAGTATATAAATCTAATCTTAATGATTTTAGATTACTAGCCATCTTTTAATTGATCTGATGAACATAGATGTTATGAACCAAGTACATCTATGCTATTGCTTCTTGATTATATACCTTGTATTATGAATCAAATAAGAATTCATTTGCATGTGGAAATTTTAGTACGCTTTGGATGCAGCGTATTTTAATTAGTGGATTTCACAAAATTTAATACATTGATATTTATTTAAATTATACCTAGACCAAAGGATAACTAATAAATATTGATAGTTTTGCTACACCTGGACCAAAGGATAGTGAATAAACTAGGAGACTCCACCGTCACATGAAATAAAATTATTCTTATAACCTAAATTTTGTATTGACTGAGTTGGTGAACCGATTGCCTTAGTAACATATTTCTCTTAAGTTTAAAACCCCAATAATTATACCCTCTCTATTTTTTTAAAATTTTTAATTATTTTTTTATTTTTTTTAATTTCTTATTCTCATAAATCAGTCTTCTAAATAAAGCATAGAAAAGAGCTTTTTAGCACTTATTTTTCAATCCTCTAAGGATGATACTCTACTCACTTACTTTATTACTTGATTGACTGGTGCACTTGCCATAGCTATAGATTAGCATGCATCACTTATAGCAGACTGATAAATGATAGTCATAACCATCCTGATAAATGACAGTCATAACCGTCCGACAGTGGGATCGTTTGTTCATTGAGATTTAATAGTCGAAGTCTGGAGGAAGCAGGTATTGATTGGTAAAGAACTTTGACATATATCAATTCTAGAGAAGTTTGGACTCCTAAAGGGAATATGGCTAGAGGAAATCATCTGGGAGGAATACTACTTAAAATCTAGAAGTAATCCACTGAAGGAATCTAGATGAAGTTTGGCTGAATTCGACTGAAGAAGACGTCCGAAAGAAGTTTGGCTCCTATAGAAATTTGACTAAAGGAGAAGTCCAGAAAGAGTTTGGCTCCTATAGAAATTCGACTGAATGAGGCATTCAGAAGGAGTTCGACTTCTGTAGAAATTCAACTGAAGGAGACATCTAGAAGAAGTTCGTCTCTTATAGAAATCTAACTGAAGGAGAAGTCTAGAAGGAGTTTGGCTCCTAAAGGAATTCGATTGAAGGAGAGGTCCGAAAGGAGTTCGACTTCTGAAGGAATCTGACTGAAGGAGACATTCGAAAGGAGTTTGGCTCTTATAGAAATCCGACTGAAGGAGAGGTTCGAAAGGAGTTCGGCTCCTAAAGAAATCTGACTGAAGGAGAGGTCCGTAAGGAGTTCAGCTCATAGAGAAATCTTATTGAAGGAGACGTCCAAAAGGAGTTTGGCTTCTGTAGAAATTTGACTGAAGAAGATGTCCAGGAGGAGTTCGGCTCCTGAAAAAATTTGACTACTAAAAAAATTCGATCGAAATTCAGCTGCTAAAGGAGTTTGACCGAGGTTCGACTGCTGGAGGAAGAATTTTCAATCGAAGCTTTTCCATGATTATCAGTCGCATTAGGCTAAGCATCAGACTATACTTCAACAGGAGTGGGGTTTATCCTCAACATCTAGAATAAATTTTATTTGATGTGATCAATTTAAAATTTTATTTGTCAAATATTATATGTGATATATTGATATGAAAGCATGTATATTTGATTTAATGATTGATACATAGATGTATACAGAACATGCATATTCAGGTCTATGATTTTATATATGATATATATTATAGATCTTATTATTTTGTAGTGTAGTAATTAAGGCATTCTCCTTGGCCATCCAGTCATAAGAGTAAGAAAAGTTTAAAGGCACTCTTTTTCCATTCGATAGGATGCTCTTATGGCATGTAGGTGTTAGAATTTGACGCCTTGAATTTGACCCGCAGTAAGAAAAAAATTAGTTTTCAGCATAGCAGTCAGACTGACTCTAATACGCGGTTGAGCTAGCTCGGATTGAGATCGAGCTAGCTCAAACCATAGCCAAGTTGGCTCTCTTAGGCAGACAGATAGCAGAAGTTCGAGCGAGATGTAGTCAAGCCAACTCGACCCCTGATCGAGCCAACTCGACGGAGGTGAATAGAACATAATGAGAATTTTTTCTATTTGGACTCGAATTATGATTAATCCAAGGAGTCTATGGGAGTTGCACATGGACCATGAGATCCAATAGCCATGAAGGATTACAGTCATGATCTGAAGGTCGAAAAATATTCTAAGACTCCATTCAAGGACATGTTCGACTCAAATTAGGAGAACGAGCCCTGTTAGAACTCCTATGAACTACTCAGAAGAGAATTATCATCCTATTTAAAGGACTGAGATGCTATGGAGCAAAAAAGGTAGCACGTGTGGCATGAGAGGCCCATAGACAAGCTCAGGCAGCCATCGAGAGGAGCTTGGTAGAGCATCGAGTACGTGTAGCCCATAAAAGAGAGAAGCAATAGGTGCATAGCATCCGATGAGGAGGCTGTAAGGGTAGAGAATCTTGTAGCTTCTATGAATCTCCTTAGGATTTTGAGAGAGCTTTTATGAGGATAGCTTCTAGTTGAGAGAGATTTATGTACAGTGAGTTGAGAGTAGGTATTCTTCTCTTGTACCTATTTTTCTCTTTTATAATAAAGCTTTACATGCCCCATGGTGGTGAGCCTTTAGGCTGATCCATGTACTTGATTATTTTTTTTTATTTCTTCCTTCTTCCAGCCATAATAATTTGGTACTAGATCCTTAACAAGCAATATCAAAGTAGCTGATATCCTAATAGTTTGGTATTAGAGTGAGTTGATACCACAATAATTGGTATTAGAGCTAGATAGTATCAGAGCATAGATTGTAGCAATGGATAGAGATTGAAGAATATAGAGAAAATAAGCATAATCAAGGTGGAGATCAATAGATTCGATGGGAAGGATAATTTCTTCTTATGGCAAGCAAGGGTAAAGAATGTCCTCATCCAACATGGGTTGATCGATGCTCTCTTGTATAATAAGATGTCAGCCACCATACAGATGAAGGATTGGAAGCAGATCCAGATGCAGTTGGTAAGCACAATCCACTTGTACCTAGTAGATGATGTGGTGATCAATGTACTTGGCGAGACTTCTTCGATGGTGCTGTTGTTGAAGTTTGAGGAGTTGTACATGGCGAAGTCGCTCACCAATATGCTATTTCTTTGGAGGTAGTTCTACCAGCTATGGATGGATGAAGGTCAAAGCATGTGGAAGAATCTATCCAACTTTCAGAAGATCCTGACCGATCTCCTCAGTGTTGGTGAAAATATTGAGGAGAAGACCAGGGCTTTGGTCTTGCTAACATCTCTCCCTCCTTCATATGAGTTCTTGGTGACTGCTCTTCTAGTGAAAAAGAGCACCATCAAGATGGATGAGGTCACTACAGTGATACTCCAAAATGAAATTCATAAGAGGAAGAACCCAGCTTCAAGCTCAGATAGTGGCAGCTCAGCTTTGATGATTTTTAGAGGAGCAGAAGGCAGTGGATGAAGTGACAAAGGATCGTAAGGAGGATGATCCAGGTCCAAGATGAGGGATCGTAGTAAGATCAAATGCTATAGGTGCGACGAGTTTGGGCATCGAGTCAAGGATTACCCATAACTCAAGGATCGAATGAGGGCTATTGTAGCGACAGTCAGTAGCGAGTCAGAGGATGATGTCTTAAAGATATTTGGTGAGGTATCTAGTTCTTTCCAGTAGTGGATTTTAGATTTTGCATGCACATATCATGTTTGTTGCAGAAAGAAACTATTTGACTCCCTAGAGAGTGGTGATGACACTATTTATCTACTGGATGGATTGAGCTGTGCGATCAAAGACATCATGATGGTCAGTTGGAAGATACATGATGGTGCAATGAGGAGATTGGGGGAGGTCTGATACATACCAGATTTTAGATAAAATCTTATCTCACTGAGCAGACTGGATTTAAATGGCTAGAGGTGGGTAGCTGGTGATGGAATCCTGAAGGTCATGCATGGTGATAGGGTGATATTGAAGGGGAAGAAGAAGACAAGAGGATGTTACTATTTGGCAGGAAGCCTAGTGCGAGGTGGAGCTTCAAGTGCTAGAGGGAGCCTAGTGCGAGGTGGAACTCCTGGTGGAGATGGATCGGGCACGAGATAAGAGACTCGAAAGAATGAGAGGCGATGTCGTAAAGTGAAGTTCCTATTGCTGCTGGAGAATTTTTCGAGCAGATCTTTGATCAAAGTGGACACAGCCCATGATAGTGGTGGGATTGAGCAGCCTGGCTCGACTCCTATGTTTGCCTATCCATGATCAATAGACGTGCCCCAAGGCATGGGGGCGAGATGGATCATAATCTCTCAAAGTCAGGTGGAGGCCAAATATCGAGTCGAGATGGAGATTGTTAGGATTTGATGCCTTGAATTTGATCTACAGTAAGAAAAAAATCAGTTTTTAGCATAGCAGTCAGGCCAGCTCTGATATGCAGTCGAGCTGGCTCAAACCACAGTCGAGCCGGCTCTCTTAAGAAGATAGATAGTAGGAGTCCAGGCGAGATGTAGTCGAGCCAGCTCGACCCTTGATCGAGTCGGCATGATGGAGGCGAACAAAACATGATGGGGTTTTTTTCTATTTGGACTCGGATTATGATTAATCCAAGGGGTCTATGGAAGTTGCGCATGGACCATAGGATCTAGTAGCTATGAAGGATTGCAGTCATGATCTGAAGGTTGAAAAATATTCCAAGACTCCATCAAGAACATGTTCAACTCATATTAAGAGAACGAGCCTTGTTAGGACTCCTATGAACTGTTGAGAAGGAAATACTCATCCTTTTTAAAGGGCTAAGATGCTGTAGAGCAAAAAAGATGGCGCGTGTGGCATGAGAGGCACATAAAGAGGCTCAAGTAGCTATTGAGAGGAGCTTAGCAGAGTGCCGAGTACGTGTAGCCGACGAGAGAGAGATGCAATAGGTGCATAGCATCTGGCGAACAGGCTACGAAGGCAGAGCATCTTGTATTTTCTGTAGGTCTTCTTGAAATTTTGAGAGATCTTTTATGAGGGTGGCTTCTAGTTGAAAGAGATTTATGTACGGTGAGTTGAGAATGGATGTTCTCCTCTTGTACCTTTTTTTTTCTTTTATAGTGAAGCTTTGCATGCCCCGTGGAGGCAAGCCTTTAGGCTAATCCACGTACTTGATTATTCTTTTATTCTATTTCTTTCTTCTTCCTGCCATAATAATTTGGTACTAGATACTTAACAAGCGGTATCAGAGTAGTTGATATCCCAATAGTTTGATATCAGAGCAAGTTGATACCATAATAGTAGGGGTGCTGCACATTTGTCCCTAATTAGAAACTAAAAGATTACTTTTCTGCAAAACCTTAGATCCTAAAATTCTAGAACTTTTAGCATGTTTTTGTTTATAAATCCAAATTTAATTAAGAATTAAGATTATGAAATCAATTAGATCTAAAAATTATAAATTTTTATATCTAAGACACCTTCATAAATTTTGGATTTATACTTGGGTAGCTCAATTAGGCCTAGCGGTTGATCAAATCGAATCAGAAGTTGGTTAGGTGGGATCAAGAGTGCTTAGAATTGACTAGCCCAATAGGGTTAAGTCTAGGTCAAGGTCGACTCATAGTTACATGTGGTTGATTAAGTCAAGATCTAATTTGGCTTCGTCGTTCAAGCCTGAATTGTAGGCTAACCCAATCAGTTCTAATTAGACAAGTTGGTGTCTAAGGTAAGTATGGTAGTTATGATCAGTGATCTTTAATTGAAAGCTACTCGATTTGAATGCATTCATAATGAGTTAGTGGCATATTTCTCCTACTGATCTCACTTACTCGGTCTATTGGATCGATCCAGTTCTGATTTAAGATGGCTAACGATTCGAGCTAACCCATGCCACTAGACTAGTCAAAATTGTTATGATTAAGTTAAGTCAAATTTAAAGAGATCAAAATTAAATCTTTCTAAGAAAATATTAAGTCATAGATCTTCCACCATTATAGATGTGTGGGTCCTCCCCAGGGTTGATTATTCTCGACTGATTATAGTAGTTCAGTTGCACCAAAAAAATGCAAAAATATCTATTAAGCATTGGATGCTATGAGTTGAAGGATGGGTTGGGCTTAATATTTCAGACATAGTGAGTGATCCAATCAGAAATCTAATTCATGCAAATGGTGGGTCTGACTTAACTAAGAAATGAAGCAATATTTTGGGCTTAGTGAGCTTCATGAATTAGAGACTTAGTTTGGATGCATTATGATTAGAGAATCATTGGATAAGAGTTGTCCACTCATTGACTGATTCATCATCAATAACTATAGGTGAGGTGGTGAGCCAGTTGGTTGGACCGCACCATCCACTAGAAATCAATGATCGTAGAGATTTTTGCATCTCTACTAAGAAAGAGTAGGGATTCAAAAAAATAGTGAGAGCCTAATTTATTTAAAAATAAAATTTTTAAATAAATTGGTCAATTCTAATTATAAAATCTAACTAAAAACTTTGACTCTCTATAAGAATATATCTGCGCACAACCCACTAGCCAAAATTTAAGACATCCACAGATTGACCAGATCCAATTATAAGGATTGCCTTCAAAACTACAAAATTATTTTAGGTTCTAAAAAGTTGACTCATGTATTGGATCAGGAACCCCCCCACCTTACCAGCACATCCATCTACTGATCAGAGAACATCTCTGAAAAAATAGATGGATGAAGATAATAAAGCTACATACTACATGTTGGGCTCGATGTCCGATGAGCTTCAGCACTAACATGAGGACATCAAGACTGCATGCTAAATGTTGGCTCACCTATAAGAGTTGCCTAGTAAAGAAAGTCGCTCATCCAAGTATCAAGTCACTAGAAGACTTTTTAAGGCTCAAATATATGATGGGTAGTCGGTCCAAGATCATTATTTGATGATGATCAAAGACTTAGAAGAGCTTGAGAAGCTAGGTGTCAAGCTGGATAGGGACTTGCAAATTGATGTGATCTTGCCATCCTTGACTGATGTGTATGGACAATTTATCATAAACTTCCATATGCATAAGCTGTAATGTACCTTAGCTGAATTGATGAATATGCTAGTTACTGCTGAGCTTTCTTTGAAAGGTTCAAAGAGCTCAGTGCTTGCTGTGGAGTGGACTTCCTCCAAGAGAAAGTCTTCTGGAAAGAAGAAGAAGTCTGCGAAGAAGTAGAAGATAGATGGAGGGAAGAAGAAGAAGGAAGAGCTAAAGAAGAAGGCCATCGACAAAGAAAAGTATTTTCATTGCAATATAGATAGCCATTGGAAGTGAAATTGCCCTTTATACCTGGCCAGCTTGAAGAATAAAAAGAAGGCAGGTCTTTCTAGAGGTATGCTCGAAATAGAATCTAATCTTATGATTTCTTCTACATCCAGTTGGATGCTTGACTTTGGTTCTAGTGCTCACTTGTGCACTTCCATGCAGGATCTTGAGAAGAGCAGGAGGTTAAGGGATGGTGAGATGATCCAGCATGTCAGAAACGAAGCAAGAATTGCTGCTATAGCTATGGAAACCTATCCTCTTCGATTATTATGAGGATTAGATTTAGTACTTAGAAACTATTTTTATGTGCCTGCAGCAAGCAGAAATTTGATTTCTACTTCTTGTTTAGCACAGGAAGGCTATGTAATTAGTTTTCTTTGTTAGATATGTGTGCCCTAGAAGCTAGAATTGGCTGACACTTGTAATACACTTCTAGGGATAAAATTATAATTTTGACTATAAATAATAAAATGGGATATTTTCTATCATAAATGTTTATTTAGTGTCTGTGATACATCCCTTGAGTTAATGGTAATGATAATTCTTATTTTCAAGAGTTAAAAATTTAAGACAAGAATTTTCATTATTAACTCATAAATTGTTCCTAATCGTAGGATCATCATGAGGATGGTGATTGATCTGGAAGGATGGTGTACAATCATTTCTTCATAGTAGATGAGTCTTGAGTCTATGGTGTAGAGATACCGGAGCGAGAGTACAGATACTCGTTAGAGAGTGAGAACACTGAGCGTGACCACCTTGAGCAGTCATAAGGAAGTCTGCCTTCTCGTCGATGACCAACTCGAAGCTGTAATGGTGTGTCTGGTTCTTTCACCTAAGGTGCATCACAGTTCACCTTGAGGGTGTTATAATTTGACTACACCATGACTCGATCTCCTAGCCATTCAGAATTCTAAGGTGTATGTTGGCTATAGCATGTTCATTGTAGGAACTGGATTGCACCAAGAGGGAATCTATCTACCTCGGTGGATGAGGAGTAGCGCTATGATGATCATGAGAATCAAGTCCATAAGCCCATGGCCATGACAGAGTAAAATAATAGAAAGAGTTTCTATTAAGGTTGTTACATCGGATTTGAATTGAATGATTAAATCATATGATAGAAAATAGGGTTTGATGAGTTCACCATAATCCTAATCTGATCGAGGCTCAAGATAGAAGAACTTAATCACACAAGTAGCTACACTGACAGGTTCATTTTCAGTTTTAATGGGTTGCCACTATATATTGTTAGGTATCATTGGTGGATTTTGGGAGCAATTAGAATGATTTAGACGATCGATCATTCTAGTTGTCTAAATCAGAAGAGTTCTGATACATTGAAAGAAGTTTTGATGATGTCGATGATGGAGATCACGACACATCCCATTATCATGCAGAACTAAATCTAACTAGATCACACAAATAAGGATTTGGATCTGGATATCATCAATTAGACTAACCCAGTTCAATTGATTTGAATTAGATTCAATTAGGTTCAAGGAAATCGTGCTAGCACACGATTGAACCTAACATTCTCTTTTTATTATCATTAAAAGTTATCTCAACTGAGCCAAATGAGTTTGTGCTCACTTAAGTATCTTTACTTGATCTGATTGGAGCTTGTCCAGATTAGAAAAGGATTGTCTTAATTTATGAGATAAATTTGAGACAACACCTGTCATTTTCCATCACCTCCTAATTCTTGTCCTTTGACTTTGGTCAAATATTGACCTTTGACCCTTGGACATCTACTCATGTGTCATGCACTTATTGGAGAGCAGATAGGGGCTTGTCTCCTTACTAGAAATTGAAAAGGAGGGGGTGCATGCCTTGGGAGGCGTGCACCCATGGATAGGGATGCCTAGAGTCCCATAAGAATGGGACTCTAGGTTGCTTCTTAGATTCTACTTAGGTGACCCTTACCTATAGACTTTGACCAGTCTTAGGTGCCATCTAAGGATGAATTAGTGGGGCTCTCATCTGATTGGATTAAGTGATGTCATCCCATCAATTAGATTTAGATCTGATTGCATAAAGTAATGCGATTGGTCGAGATGATGTGGCACTGCATGGCGCAGTAGGGTCTATAAATAAACCTTGTCTGCACCACACTTTTAGAGAGTTCCCTCTTAGCCATGCCCTAATGCTACCCCTCTCCCTGCTCTATGCCATCTTCTAATCCTCTCTCTCCTCTCCACACCCAAGGAATGTTGGGCTCCAGTTTTGTGCAATCTAGGCAAGAAAAATTTGACGAGAAAGGAAGAAGGTAGCACTGCTGCAGAGACGACTGCTGATCTTCAGAAGGAGATTTGAAGATCCTCCAAATCAGATTCAGATCTAATTTTTGAAAAAGTGATAAAGAAAGAGAAGATTTCTAGATCTAGTCTGAGTGGATACTGGTAGAGGCCAGGCGCTTGCGTGGCTAGAAAATCTCAGGCAATCAGTAGGATCATCAAAGGATAATCAGATTACCCAACATCAAGATATAAATTAAATTAGATTTAATTTAATTTAATTTTTATTTATTAGATCTATAAAATCAAATCTAAAATATCTCAAATCTAATCTAGGTGCTTGAGAGAAATTTTTGAAATATCTCTTTTGATCCGATCAGATCTGAACGAACCTGATCCGAAAAATCAGAATTTCTCCTTCAATTGGTATCAGAGCTAGGTTCTCTAAATTATTTAGATCTAATTTTTATTTATTTTTGATTTAAAAATTAGGTGATTTTAAATATCACATGAGATGTGATTAGATCTAAAATCAAAATAATTAAAATTAAATAATATAGATCTAAGTTCTTCAATATGCATGACTAGTTGTAAAATAGAATAGTTCTATACATAGTCTTACATGATCATGATTTATTTTGATTAAATTATAATTTTAGATCTATTTATTTTCTAATTTTTGATGGTTATAAATATTATAATAAGACTAAAAAATAAAAAATAAAATTGTTTAATTTTTAGATCATATGAGATATGATGCATGCATGATTAGACTAGTTGTAGAATAGTTCTATATAATTATCTAGATTAAAATTTATTTTGATGTAATTAATTTAAATCTAATTTTTTAGATAATTATGAGATAATTTAGATCAAAAAAATATGCATGATATGATACATGAGATGTATGCAAAACATGTATTAAGTTAGATCAATTTTTATATATGAGATATATGATGTAGATCTAACTAGTTTTGTAGATTTATATTTTTGATTAAGGCATTCCCCTTGGCCGTCCGATCATAAGAATAAAGTAGGGTTTAAATGCCCTCTCCTTCCATTCGATGGGGTGTTCTTATGATGTGTAGGGTTGCTGTGCATTCGTCCTTAATCAAAAATCAAAAACTTACTTTCTGCAAAATTCTAGATCCTAAAACCCTAGAATTTTATTTACATATTTTATTTGTGAATCCTAAACTTAATTAAGAATTAAGATTATGAAATATAATTAGGTCTAAAATTAAGAATTTTAGATCTAAGACATATTCATAATATTGGGTTCGGGCTTGGGTAGCTCAATTAGGTCTAAGTGGTTGATCAAACCGAATCAAGAGTTGGTTAGATGGGATCAATAGTGCTTAAATTGATCATTCTAATAGGATTAAGTCTGGGTCAAGATCGAGTCACGTGAGTGATCGATCAAGCTAAGATCTAATTAGGCTTAGTGATTAGAGTCTGGATTGTAGGATAACCCGATTGGTTCTGGATTAATAATTTTGTGTCTAAGATAAGTTTCACAGATACGATCGATTGATTTTTAATTAGAATCTACTCGACTGGAATGTATTCTTGTCAAGTTAATGGCATATCTCTTCCACTGATCTCACTTACCTGACCATGTTTGTTGACTCAGTTCTAATCTGTGGTCAATAATCTAAGCTAACCCATGCCACTAGGTTAGTCATAATGGTTATGACTATGTCAAGTCTAGTTTAATGAGACCTAAATCAAATCTTCCAAAGAAAAGATTAAGCCTAAGGTCTTCCACCATTGTAGATGTGCAGGCCCTTCTCGGGGTTGATTGTTCTCGACTAGTTACAGTGGTTCAGTTGCACCGGAAGGATGCAACTATGTCTATTAGGCATTGGATGCTACAGGCTGGAGGATGGATTGAGATCAATATTTTGGATATGATGAGAGACTCAATTAGAAATCCAATCTGTGCAAATGGTGGGTCTGACTTATCTAAGAAGTGGATCAATATTTTGAGCATGATGAAATTCATGAATTAGAGACCAAGTTTGGGTGCACCATGATTAGAGAATCATTGAACAAGAGTTGTTCACTCATTGGCTAACCCATCACCAACAATTGTTAGGTGAGGTGATGAGTCAGTTGGTGGGACCGCACCATCCACTAGAAATCATTAATCATGAGGATTTTTGCATCTCTACAGAGAGAGTGTAGGGATCCAAAAAAATAGTGGGAGCTAATTTATTTAAAAATAAAATCTCTAAATAAATTGGTTATGTCTTAATTACAAAATCTAACTAGAAATTTTAACTCTCTACAGGAAACTGTCTGCATCCAATCTATTAGCACGAATCCTAGACACCCATAGACTGACCGAACCAAATTATAAGGTTTGGCTCTGAAACTTCATAATTATTTTGGGTTCCGAGAAGTTAATGCATGTATTAGATCAAGACCCTCCCACCTTACCAGCCCATCCATCCACTGAACAGAGAGCATCTCTGGATAAGTGGATGGATGAAGATAATAAGGCCAGATATTACATGTTGGGCTCGATGTTTGATAAACTTCAGTGCCAGCATGAAGATATCAGGACTACTCGCCAAATGTTGGCTCACCTACAAAAGATGTTTAGTGAACAAAGTCGCACAGCCAAGTATCAAGTCACTAAATGACTATTTAAGGCTAAGATACATGATGGGCAGTCAGTTCAAGATCATTGTCTGATGATGATCAAGGATTTAGAAGAGCTTAAGAAGCTCGGAGTGAAGTTAGACATGGATCTACAGAATGACAAAATTCCGCAATCTTTGACTAATGCGTATAGGTAGTTCATCATGAACTACCATATGCATAAACTTCAAAATTCCTTGGTCAAACTTATGAACATGCTAGTTACCGCTGAGCTTACTATGAAAGTTTCTAAAGGCTCAGTGCTTGATATGGAATGGACTTCTTCCAAGAGAAAGTCTTTTGAAAAAAAAAAGTCTGTGAAAAAGAAGAAGGTGGATGGAGGAAAGAAGAAAAGATAGAGCTGAAGAAGAAGGTTGCTGACAAAGAAAAATATTTTTATTGCAACAATGATGGCCACTGGAAGTAGAACTGCCCTACATACCTGACCATCCTGAAGAATAAGGAGGCAGGTTCTTTTAGAGGTATGCTCGTTATTGAGTCTAATCTTATAGTTTCTTCTGCATCCAGTTAGGTGCTTGACTCTAGTTCTAGTGCTCATTTGTGCACTTTCATGCAGGGTCTTGAGGATAGCAGGAGGCTGAAGGATGGAGAGATAATCCTGCACATCAAAAATGGAGCAAGAGTTGCTGCCATGACCATGGGAACATACTCTCTTTGACTACCATCTGGTTTAGACTTAGTTTTAAAAAACTATTATTATGTGCCTGCAGCAAGCAGGAATTTGGTTTCTATTTCTTACCTTGTATTAGAAGGCTATGTAATTAGTTTTCTTAAGGACCATTATAACATTCTTTATGAAAGAAATAAAATTATAAGTGGTTTCCTTATTAACGATCTTTATCAGTTACATGTTGATGTATCTATTTTTAATATCGAGCAAAATATGAATACCATGAAACGACCTAGGGATAGTCCAAATGATAGGTATCTATGGCATCTAAGACTAGATCATATAGCAGAAGATAGGGTTAACAAATTAAAGAAAATTGGGCTATTGAGTCCATTGACTTTCAAGTCAATCCAATTTGTGAATCTTATCTTCATGGCAAAATGACTAAGCTCCCATTTGTTGGACATGAGGAAAGAGCCACGGATCTTCTTACCTTAGTACATATTGATGTATGCGGTCCATTTGATGTGTCGGCTTGAGGCAACTTTGTCTACTTCATAACCTTTATCGATGATTTATCTAGGTATGGGTATGTGTATCTTATGAGACACAAGTCTAAAGCTTTTAAAAAGTTCAAGAAATTCAGACATGAAGTAGAAAAGCAAACAGGAAAAACCATTAAAGTTCTTCGATCAAATCGAGGAGGTGAATACCTTAGTCGGAAATTTCTAGACTATCACAAGGAAAATGGAATCGTCTCTTAATGGACTTCACCTGGAACACCTCAACTCAATGGAGTTTCATAACGGAGGAACCGGATCCTATTAGATATGGTCCGATCCATGATGAGCTTCACAATCCTTTCTGATTTTTTTTGGGGATACTATTTGTTAACTGCAACAAACTTACTAAATAGGGTTCCTTCTAAAATAGTTCCTACCACACCGTATGAGATAAGGCATGGTAAGAAACGAAGTCTGGGTCATCTCAAAATTTGGGGTTGTCCGACTTATGTCAAAAGATAATAAGCAGACAAGTTAGACTTTAGGTCCTTCAGAGCTCGATTTATAGGATATCCTAAAGAGTCATTAGAATATTATTTCTACATTCCAGAAGATCACAATGTGATTATGAGTCAATATGCCATCTTTCTTGAAAAATAGTTTATTCAAGATAGCGGTATTGAAAAGCAGATCAAGCTCGAGGAGAAAGTCTCACAAGAGCAATGAGCTAAGGATCAAATGGAACCAAATCAGGTTAAGCCAATCTAATCTCTACCTCCTCCACCTCGTAGATCAAAAAGTATTTTCCATCCCCCTGAGAGGTACTTAGGTACTATTTCAGAGAAAGTAGAGAAAATGTTCTTCGTAGGTAACGGGGTTCATGGTGATGATCCCAAAACCTATAATGAGATGATATAGGATATCGACTTTGAGAAATGGTTAGAGGTAATGAAGTCAGAAATTGACTCGATGTACTCAAACCAAGTCTGGACCATGGTAGATCCATCAGAAGGTATAGTACCTATTGGATGCAAATGGATCTACAAGAGAAAGATTGGTGCAGATGAAAATGTAGAGACATTCAAAGCTAGATTAGTGGCAAAAGGCTATCGTCAATGCAAAGGCACTGACTATCAGGATACCATTTCGCCAGTAGCTATGCTTAAATCCATTCGCACATTGCTTGCTTTTGTAGCTTATTTCGATTATGAAATATGGTAAATGGATGTGAAAATGGCATTCTTAAATAGATATCTTGAGGAAGATATCTAAATGGAATAGCTGCTAGGTTTTACATCCAGTGATGATGATCACAAGGTATGCAAGCTGCAAAAGGTCCATATATGGACTTAAGCAAGCATCTCGTAGCTAGAACACTCGTTTTAATGATGTAATCACATTGTTTGGTTTCATCAAGAATGAGGAGGAGCTACTCATAGCTAGAACACTCATTTTAATGATGTAATCACATTGTTTGGTTTCATCAAGAATGAGGAGGAGCTATGTGTTTACAAAAAGGTCAGTGGAAGCGCTATTGTCTTCCTCGTATTATACGTGGATGACATCCTCCTTATTGGGAACGATATTCCCATGTTGACTATAGTAAAAATATGGTTATCAAAAGAATTCTCCATGAAAGATCTTGGAGAAGCATTCTTTATTCTAGGAATTATGGTCTATAGAGATAGAGCGAATAGGATGCTAGGACTTTCATAAAAGATGTACATAGAGGAAGTGCTAAAGAGGTTTAGCATGGAAAACTCTTAGAGGGGTTTGGTACCCTTCAGACATGGCATTCATCTTTCCAAGAAGATGTGCCCTAGCACACCTGAGGAAATAGAATGCATAATGAGCAAGATCCCTTATGCTTTAGCAATAGGGAGCCTCATGTATGCTATGTTATGTACATGACCTGATATAGCCCATGCTGTGAGTGTCACGAGTAGATATTGGTCAAATCTAGAAAAAGAGCACTGAACCTCTGTGAAATGTATCCTTAAGTACTTGAGAAGAACTAAGGATATGTTGTTAGTCTTTGGTAATGGAGAACTCTAAGTCAAGGGGTATACAGACTCAGATTTTATGTCTGATGTAGATGATCGAAAGTTGACATCTAAGAGTCTGTTTGTGTGCAATGGTGGAGCTGTCAGTTGGAAAAGTTCCAAGTAGACAGTGATAGCAGATTCCACCATGGAAGCAGAATACATTGCTGCATCAAAAGCTGCAAAGAAGGCATTCTGGTATAAGAAGTTTGCCACAGAGATCGGAGTAATGCCATCAGATGCCATTCCTCTGTACTAAGACAACAATGGTGCCACAGCTCTTGCTAAGGAGTCGAGGTCTCACCAAAATTCCAAGCACATCAAGTGGCAATACCACCTCATCCACGATTACCTCGAGAAGAGATACATCGAGGTCAAGAGAGTCAACTCCACAGACAATGCGGTGGACTCGCTTACAAAACCATTGGGCCAGTAGAAGATTGAAGCCCACCTTAAAAAGATAGGACTTAGATTTGTAGCCAATTGGCTTTAGGACAAGTGGAAGTTTGTTAGATATGTATGCCCTAAAAGTCAAAATTGGCTGACACTTATAATACACTTCGAAGGATAAAATTATAATTTTGACTATAAATAATAAAATGGGATATTTTCTATCGCAAATGTGTATTTAGTATCTATGATACATCTCTTGAGTTAATGGTAATGATAATTCTTATTATTAAGAGTTGAAAATTTAAGATAAGAATTTTCATTATTAACTCATAAATTACTCCTGACCGTAGGATCATCATGAGGATGGTGATTTATTCGAAAGGTTGGTGTACAATCGCTTTTTCATAGTAGATGAGTCTTGAGTCTACAGTGTAGAGACGCCGGAGCGAGAGTGCAGATACTCGTTAGAGAACGAGGGCATTGAGCGTGACCACCTCGAGCAGTCATAAGGAAGTCTACCTTCTCATCGATGACTGACTCAAAGCTGTAGTGGTGTGTCTGATTCTTTGACTTGAGGTGCATCGACAGTTCACCTTGAGGGTGTTATAGTTTGACTACACTATGACTCAGTCTCCTAGCCATTCAGAATCCTGAGGTGTATGTTGGCTGTAACATGTTCATTGTAGGAATTGGATTGCACCAAGAGAAAATCTGTCCACCTCGATGGATGAGGAGCAGCCCTATAATGATCATGAGAATCAAGTCTATAAGCCCATAGCCATGGCAGAGTGAAATAATAGAAAGAGTTTCTATTAAGATTTTCACATCGAACTTGAATCGAATGATTAAATCATATGATAGAAATTATGGTTTGATGAGTTCATCTTAATCCTAATTTGATCAGGGCTCAAGATAGAAGAACTTAATCACATAAGTAGCTACATCGAGAGGTTTGTTTTTAGTTCTAATGGGTTGCCACCATATACTGCTAGGTGTCACAGGTTGATTTTGGGAGCAATTAGAATGATTTAGATGATCGATAATTCTAATTGTCTGAATCAGAAGAGTTCTGATCCATTGAAAGAATTTTTGATGATGGAGATCATGACATATCCCATTACCATACAGAACTGAATCTAACTGGATCACACAAATAAGAGTTTGGATCTGGATATCATCAATTGGACTAACCCAGTTTAATTGATTTGAATTAGATTCAATTAGGTTCAAGGAAATCGTGCTAGCACACGATTGAACCTAACGTTCTCCTTTTATTATCATTAAAAGTTATCTCGACTGAGCTAAATGAGTTTATGCTCACTCAAGTACCTTTACTTGGTCTGACAGGAGCTTATCCAGGTCAGAAAATGGTTGTCTTAATTTATGAGATAAATTTGAGACAACACCTGCCATTTTCCGTCACCTGGTAATTCCTATCCTTTGACTTTGGTCAAACGTTGACCTTTGATCCTTGGACATCTGCCCATGTGTCATGCACTTATTGGAGAGCAGATAGGAGTTTGTCCCCTTATTGAAAATTGGAAAGAAGGGGGTGCATGCCTAGGGAGGCGTGCGCCCATGGATAGGGATGCCTGGAGTCCCATACGAATGGGACTCTAGGTTGCTTCTTGGATTCTACTTAGGTGATCCTTACCTATAGTCTTTGACCAGTCTTAGGAGCCATCTAAGGATGAATTAGTGGGGCTCTCATCTGATTGGATCAAGTGATGTCATCCCATCAATCAGATTTAGATCTGATTATACAAAGCAATGCGATTGGCCGGGATGATGTGGCATTGCAAAGCACAGCAGGGTCTATAAATAAACCCTATTTGCGCCACACTTTTAGAGAGTTTCCTCTTAGCCATG
Organism: Cocos nucifera; assembly: GCA_006176705.1. Classification (NCBI taxonomy): domain Eukaryota; kingdom Viridiplantae; phylum Streptophyta; class Magnoliopsida; order Arecales; family Arecaceae; genus Cocos; species Cocos nucifera. The sequence continues at coordinate 14,716 of QRFJ01005518.1, read as the reverse complement.
CCCCAAGGCTGCCCCTCTCTCTCCTCCATGCCATCTTCTGATCCTCTCTCTACTCTCCATGCCCAAGGGATGTTGGGCTCCAGTTTTGTGCAATCCAGGCAAGAAAAGGCTGACGAGAAAGGAAGAAGGCAGTTCTGATGCAGAGACGACTACTGATCTTTAGAAGGAGTTTTGAAGATCCTCTAAATCAGATCTAGATCTAATTTTTGAAGAAGTGATAGAAAAGATGAAGATCTCTAAATCCAGCCTTAGTGGATACTGGTAGAGACCAGGCGCTTGCATGGCTAGATCCAGAATCTCAGGCAATCAATAGGATCATCAAAGCATAATCAGATCACCCAACATCAAGGTATAAATTAAATTAGATTTAATTTATTTTTACTTTTACTCATTAGATCTATAAAATTAGATCTAAAATATCTTAAATTTGATCTAGATGCTTGAGAGAAATTTTTAAAATATCTCTCTTGATCTGATCAGATCTGAACGAACCTGATCCAGAAAATTAGGATTTCCCCTTCAACTGGTATCAGAGTTGGGTTCTCTAAATTATTTAGATATAATTTTTATTTATTTTTTATCTAAAAATTAGGTGATTTTAAATATCATGTGAGATGTGATTAGATCTAAAATTAAAAAAATTAAAATTAAATAATATAGATCTAAGTCTTCAATATGCCTGACTAGTTATAAAATAGAATAGTTCTATACGTAGTCTTGCATGATCATGATTTATTTTGATTAAATTATAATTTTATATCTATTTATTTTTTATTTTTTGATGATTATAAATATTATAATAAGATATAAAAAATAGAAAATAAAATTATTTAAATTTTAGATCATATGAGATATGATGCATGCATGATTAGACTAGTTGTAGAATAGTTCTATATAATTATCTAGATTAAAATTTATTTTAATGTTATCAATTTAAATTTAATTTTTTATATAATTATGAGATAATTTAGATTTAAAAAACATGCATGATATGATACATGAGATGTATGCAAAACATGTATTAAGTTAGATCAATTTTTATATATGAGATATATGATGTAGATCTATCTAGTTTTGTAGATTTATATTTTTGATTAAGGCATTCCCCTTGGCCGTCCGGTCATAAGAACAAAGTAGGGTTTAAATGCCCTCTCCACCCATTTGATGGGGTGTTCTTATGATGTGTAGGGGTGTTGCGCATTCGTCCTTAATCTAAAATTAAAAACTTACTTTCTACAAAATCCTAGATCCTAAAATCCTAGGATTTTATTTGCATGTTTTATTTGTGAACCCTAAACTTAATTAAGAATTATGATTATGAAATATTAATTAGGTCTAAAATTAAGAATTTCAGATCTAAGATATATTCATAATATTGGGTGCGGGCTTGGGTAGCTTAATTAGGTCTAAGTAGTTGATCAAACTGAATCAAGAATCGGTTAGATGGGATCAACAGTGCTTAAATTGACCAGCCTAATAGAATTAAGTCTGGGTCAAGATCAAGTCACATGAGTGATCGATCAAGCTAAGACCTAATTAGACTCAGTGGTTAGAGTTTGGATTGTAGGCTAACCTGATTGGTTCTAGCTCAATAATTTGGTGTCTAAGATAAGTTTGGCAGATACGATCGACTAATTTTTAATTAGGAGCTACTCGACTTGAATGCATTCTTGTCGAGTTAATGGTATATCCCTTCCATCAGTTTTACTTACCTGGTCATGTTTGTTGACTCAGTTTTGATCTGAGTTGGTTAATAATAGAGCTAACCCATGCCACTAGGTTAGTCATAATGGTTATGACTATGTCAAGTCTAGTTTAATGAGACCTAAATCAAATTTCTCTAAGAAAAGATTAAGTCTAAGGTCTTCCACCATTGTAGATGTGCGGGCCCTTCCCAAGGTTGATTGTTCTCGGCTAGTTACAGTGGTTCAGTTGCATCGGGAAGATGCAATCATGTCTATTAGGCATTGAATGCTACAAGCTAGAGGATGGATTGGGCTCAATATTTTGGATATGGTGAGAGACTCAATTAGGAATCCAATCTACGCAAATGGTGGGTCTGACTTAATTAAGGAGTGGATCAATATTCTGGGCATAATGAAATTCATAAATTAGAGACCATGTTTGGGTGCACCATGATTAGAAAATCATTGAACAAGAGTTGTTCACTCATTGGCTAACCCATCTCCAATAACTATTAGGTGAGGTGATGAGTCAGTTGGTGAGACCGCACCACCCACTAGAAATCATTAATCATGGAGATTTTTGCATCTTTACAAAGAGAGTGTAGGGATCCAAAAAAATAGTGGGAGCTAATTTATTTAAAACTAAAATTTTTAAATAAATTGGCTAAGTCTTAATTATAAAATCTAACTAGAAATTTTGACTCTCTATAGAAAAATGTCCGCATCCAACCCACTAGCACGAATCCTTGGACACCCATAAACTGATCGAACCAAATTACAAGGATTGGCTCCGAAACTTCATAATTATTTTGGGTTTCGAGAAGTTAGCTCATGTATTGGACCAGGACCCTTCCATCGTACCAGCCCGTCTATCCATTGAACAGAGAGCATCTCTGGATTAGTGGATGGATGAAGATAACAAGACCAAATATTACATGTTGGACTTGATGTCTTATGAACTTCAGTGCCAACATAAAGATATCAGGACTGCTGGTCAAATGTTGGCTCATCTACAAGAGATGTTTGGTGAACAGAGTCGCATAGCTAAGTATCAAGTCACTAAATGACTATTCAAGGCTAAGATGCATAATAGACATTAAGTTCAAGATCATTGTCTGATGATGATCAAGGATTTGGAAGAGCTTGAGAAGCTCGGAGTGAAGTTAGACTTGGATCTACAGAATGACACAATTCTGCAATCTTTGACTGATGTGTATGGGCAGTTCATCATGAACTATCATGTGCATAAACTTCAAAATTTCTTGGCCAAACTTATGAACATGCTGGTTACCGCTGAGCTTTCTATGAAAGGATTCTAAAGGCTCAGTGCTTGCTATGGAAATGGACTTCTTCCAAAAGAAAGTCTTTTGGAAAGAAGAAGAAGTCTGTGAAAAAGCAGAAGGATGGAAGGAGGAAAGAAGAAAAAGGCAGAGCTGAAGAAGAAGGCCGCTGACAAAGAAAAGTATTTTCATTGCAACAATGACGGCCACTGGAAAGCGAAACTGCCCTACTTACCTGGCCACCCTGAAGAATAAGAAGGAGGCAGGTCCTTCTGGAGGTATGCTCGTTATTGAGTCTAACCTTATACGGTTTCTTCTGCATCCAGTTGGGATGCTTGACTCTGGTTCTAGTGCTCATTTGTGCACTTTCATGCAGGGTCTTGAGGATAGCAGGAGGCTGAGGGATGGAGAGATGATCCTACGCATCAAAAATGGAGCAAGAGTTGCTGCCAGTGGCCGTGGAGAACATACCCTCTTCGACTACCATCTGGTTTAGACTTAGTGTTAAAAGACTGTTATTATGTGCCTGCAGCAAGCAGGAATTTGATTTCTGTTTCTTATGCCTTAGCATTAGAAGGCTATGTAATTAGTTTTCTTAAGGACCATTGTAACATTCTTTATGAAAGAAATAAAATTGCAAAGTGGATTTTCTTATTAACGATCTTTATCAGTTACATATTGATGTATCTATTTTTAATATCGAGCAAAATGTGAATGCCATGAAACGACCTAGGGATAGTCCAAATGATAGGTATCTATGGCACCTAAGACTAGGTCATATAGCAGAAGATAGGATTAACAAATTGGAGAAAATTGGGCTATTGAGTCCATTGACTTTCGAGTCATATCCAATTTGTGAATCTTATCTTCATGGCAAAATGACTAAGCTCCCTTTTGTAGGACATGGGGAAAGGGCCACGGATCTTCTTGCCCTAGTACATACTGATGTGTGCGGCCCATTTGATGTGCCGGCTAGAGGCAACTTTGTCTACTTCATAACCTTTATCGATGATTTATCTAGGTATGGGTATGTGTATCTTATGAGACACAAGTCTGAAGCTTTTGAAAAGTTCAAAGAAATTCAGACATGAAGTAGAAAAGCAAACAGGAAAACCCATTAAGGTTCTTCGATCAGATCGAGGAGGTGAATACCTTAGATGGAAATTCCTGGACCATCTAAAAAAAAATGGAATAGTCTCTCAATGGACTCCACCTGAAATACCTCAACTCAACGGGGTTTCAGAATGGAGGAATCTGAATCCTATTAGATATGGTTCGATCCATGATGAGCTTCACAGACCTTCCTAATTTTCTTTGGGGATACTGTTTGTTAACTGCAATATACTTACTGAATAGGGTTCCTTCTAAAATCGTTCCTACCACACCGTATGAGATATGGCATGGTAAGAAACCAAGTCTGAGTCATCTCAGAATTTGGGGATTGTCCGGCTCATGTCAAAAGACAACAAGCGGACAAGTTAGACTTTAGGTCCTTTAGAGCTCGATTCATAGGATATCCTAAAGAGTCATTAGGATATTATTTCTACATTCCAGAAGATCACAATGTGATTGTGAGTCGACATGCCATCTTTCTTGAAAAAAATAGTTTATTCAAGATAGCGGCATTGGAAAGCAGATCAAGCTTGATGAGAAAGTCTCACAAGAGCAACGAGCTAAGGACCAAATGGAACCAAATCAGGTTAAGCCAATAAGCCAATCACTACCTCCTCCACCTCGTAGATCGGAAAGAGTTTTCCTGTCCCTCCTGAAGAGGTACTTAGGTACTATTTCAGAGGAAAGTAGAGAAAATGTTCCTCATAGGTAATGGGGTTCATGGTGATGATCCCAAAATCTATAACGAGGCGATATCAGATATCGACTCCGAGAAATGGTTAGAGGCAATGAAGTCAGAAATTGACTCGATGCACTCAAACCAAGTCTGGACCTTGGTAGATCCACCAGAAGGTATAGTACCTATTGGGTGTAAATGGATCTTACAAGAGAAAGATTGGTGCAGATGGAAAATGTGGAGACATTCAAAGGCTAGATTAGTGGCAAAAGATTATAGTCAATGCGAAGGCATTGACTATCAGGATACCTTTTCGCCAGTAGCTATGCTAAAATCCATTCCGCACATTGCTTGCTATTGCAGCCTATTTCGATTATGAAATATGGCAAATGGATGTGAAAACGATATTCTTAAATGGATATCTTGAGGAAGATATCTATATGGAACAGCCGCTAGGTTTCACATCCAGTGATGACTGATCACAAGGTTATGCAAGCTGCAAAGGTCCATATATGGACTTAAGCAAGCATCTCGGAGCTGGAACACTCATTTTAATGATGTGATCAAAATTGTTTGGTTTCATCAAAAATGAAGGAGGAGCCATGTGTTTTCAAAAAGGTCAGTGGGAGCGCTGTTGTCTTCCTCGTATTGTACGTGGATGACATCCTCCTTATTGGGAATGATATTCCCATGTTGACCACAGTTAAAATATGGTTATCTAAAGAATTCTCCATGAAAGACCTAGGAGAAGCATCCTTTATTCTAGGAATTAAGGTCTATAGAGATAGACCGAATAGGATGCTAGGACTTTCACAGAAGATGTACATAGAGGAAGTACTAAAGAGGTTTAGCATGGAAAACTCTAAGAGGGGTTTGGTACCCTTCAGACATGGCATTCATCTTTCCAAGAAGATGTGCCCTAGCACACCTGAGGAAATAGAATGCATGAGCAAGATCCCTTATGCTTCAGCAATAGGGAGCCTCATGTATGCCATGTTATGTACACGACCTGATATAGCCCATGCTGTGAGTGTCACGAGCAGATATCAGTCAAATCCAGGTGAAGAACACTGGACTTCTGTGAAATGTATCCTTAAGTACTTGAGAAGAACTAAGGATATGTTGTTGGTCTTTGGTAATGGAGAACTCCAAGTCCAGGGGTATACAGACTCGGATTTTATGTCCGATGTAGATGATCGAAAGTCGACATCTGGGAGTCTGTTTGTGTGCAATGGTGGAGCTGTCAGTTGGAAAAGTTCCAAGCAGACAGTGATAGCAGATTCCACCATGGAAGCAGAATATATCGCTGCATCAGAAGCTGCAAAGGAGGCATTCTGGTACAAGAAGTTTGCCACAGAGATCGAGTGATGCCATCAGATGCCATTCCTCTATACTGCGACAATAATGGTGCCATAGCCCTTGCTAAGGAGCCGAGGTCTCATCAGAAATCCAAGCACATCGAGCGGCGATACCACCTCATCCACGATTACCTCGAGAAGGGTTACGTCGAGGTCAAGAGAGTCAACTCCGCAGATAATGCGGCAGACCCACTTACAAAGCCTGTTGGGCCAGCAGAAGATCGAAGCCCACCTTGAGAAGATGGGACTTAGATTTGTAGCCAATTGGCTTTAGGTCAAGTGGGAGTTTGTTAGATATGTGTGCCCTAGAAGCCAGAATTGGCTGACACTTGTAATACACTTCTAAGGGCAAAATTATAATTTTGACTATAAATAATAAAATGGGTTATTTTCTATCACATATGTGTATTTAGTGTCTGTGATACATCCTTTGAGTTAATGGTAATGATAATTCATATTTTCAAGAGTTGAAAATTTAAGACATGAATAATTTTCATTATTAACTCATAAAATGCTCCTTGACCATAGGATCATCATGAGGATGGTGATTGATCCAGAAGGTTGGTGTACAATCGCTTCTCTTATAGTAGATGAGTCTTGAGTCTACGGTGTAGAGACACCAGAGCGAGAGTACAGGTACTCGTTAGAGAATGAGGGCACTGAGCGTGACCACCTCGAGTAGTCATTAAGGAAGTCTACCTTCTCGTCGATGACTGACTCGAATGCTGCAGTGGTGTGTCTGGTTCTTTGACCTGAGGTGCATCGGCAGTTCACCTTGAGGGTGTTATAGTTTGACTACACCATGACTCGGTCTCCTAGCCATTCGGAATTCTGAGGTGTATGTTGGCTATAGCATGTTCATTGTAGGAACTGGATTGCACCAAGATGGAATCTATCTACCTCGGTGGATGAGGAGCAGCCCTATGATGATCATGAGAATCAAGTCCATAAGCCCATGGCCATGGCAGAGTGAAATAATAGAAAGAGTTTCTATTAAGATTTTCACATCGGACTTGAATCGAATGATTAAATCATATGATAGAAATTAGGGTTTGACGAGTTCACCTTAACCCTAATCTGATCGGGGCTCAAGATAGAAGAACTTAATCACACAAGTAGCTGCACCAAGAGGTTCATTTTTAGTTTGATGGGTTGCCACCATATACTGCTAGGTGTCACTGGTGGATTTTGGGAGCAATTAGAATGATTTAGATGATCGATCATTCTAGTTGTCTGAATCAGAAGAGTTCTGATCCATCGAAAGAAGTTTCGATGATGTCGATGATGGAGATCATGACATATCCCATTACCATATAGAACTGAACCTAACTGGATCACACAAATAAGGGTTTGGATTTGGATATCATCAATTAGACTAATCTAGTTCAATTGATTTGAATTAGATTCAATTAGGTTCAAGAAAATCGTGCTAGCACACGATTGAACCTAACATTCTCCTTTTATTATCATTAAAAGTTGTCTCGACTGAGCCAAATGAGTTTGTACTCATCCAAGTACCTTTACTTGGTCTGACTGGAGTTGGTCTAGGTTAGAAAAGGATTGTCTTAATTTATGAGATAAATTTGAGATAATACCTGCCATTTTCCATCAACTGCTAATTCTTGTCATTTGACTTTGGTCAAACATTGACCTTTGACCCTTAGACATCTGTCCATGTGTCATGCACTTATTGAAGAGTAGATAGGGGCTTGTCCCCTTACTGGAAATTGGAAAGATGGGGGCTCATGCCTAGGCAGGCGTAAGCCCATGGATAGGGACGCCTGGAGTCCCATACGAATGGGACTCCAGGTTGCTTCTTGGATTCTACTTAGGTGATCGTTACCTATAGACTTTGACCAGTCATAGGCACCATCTAAGGATGAATTAGTGGGGCTCTCATGATGTCATCCCACCAATCAGATTTAGATCTGATTGCACGAAGCAATGTGTTTGCCCGAGATGATGTGGCACTGCATGGCGTAGTAGGCTCTATAAATAAACCCTATCTGTGCCACACTTTTAGAGAGTTCCCTCTTAGCCATGCCCTAAGGTGGCCCCTCTCCCTCCTCCATACCATCTTTTGATCCTCTCTCTCCTCTCCACACCCAAGGAAAGTTGGGCTCTAATTTTGTGCGATCTAGGTAAGAAAAAGCTGACGAGAAAGGAAGAAGGCAGCACTGCTGTAGAGACGACTACTGATCTTCAGAAGGAGTTTTGAAGATCCTCCAAATCAGATCCAGATTTGGTTTTTGGAGAAGTGATAAAGAAGGAGAAGATCTTCAGATCTCGAGTGGATACCGGTAGAGGCCAGGCGCTTGCATGGCTAGATTCAGAATCTTAGGCAATCGATAGGATCATCAAAGGATAATTAGATTATCCAACATCAAGGTATAAATTAAATTAGATTTAATTTATTTTTATTTTTATTTATTAGATCTATAAAATTAGTTCTAAAATATCTCAAATTTAAACTGGATGCTTGAGAGAAATTTTTGAAATATCTCTCTTGATCCGATCAGATCTGAACGAATCTGATCCGAAAAATCAGGATTTCTCCTTCATTCTTAAGGATCATTATAATATTCTTTTTGAAAGAAATAAAATTGCAAGTAGTTTTTTGATTAATGGTCTCTACCAGTTATATATTGATATTTCTATTTTTAATATTGAGCAAAATATGAATGCCATAGGATCAAAGCGACCTAGGGATAGTCTAAATGATAAGTATCTATGGCACCTTAGGCTAGGTCATATAACAAAAGACATGATTAATAAATTAAAGAAATCCAGGCTATTGAGTCTATTGACTTTCAAGTCATATCTGCTTTGAATCATGCCTTCATGGCAAAATGACCAAGCTCTCTTTTGTAGGATATGGAGAAAGGGCCATAGACCTACTTGTTCTGGCACACATAGATGTATACAGCCCATTTGATGTGTCGGTCAAAGGCAATTATGTCTACTTCATCACCTTTGCCTATGATTTATTTTGGTTTGGGTATGTGTATTTAATGCAACACAAGTTTTAAATATTTGAAAAGTTCAAGAAATTCAGACTCAAAGTAGAAAAATAAATTGGAAAGCCTATTAAGATTCTTCAATCAGATCGAGGTGGTGAATACCTTAGTCAGAAATTTTTAGACTATCTCAAGGATAATGGCATTGTCTCTCAATGGGCTTCATCTGAAATATCTCAACTCAACGAGATTTCAGAATAGAGAAATTAGATCCTATTAGATATGATCTGATCCATGATGAGCTTCACAGACCTCTCTGATTTTCTTTGAAGACATAGTCTAACGACTGCAATCTATTTATTAAATAGGATTTTCTCTAAAATTATTCCTACCACATCGTATGAGATATGGCATGATAAAAAATCAAGTCTGGGATATCTTAGGATTTGGGGTTATCTGGCTCGTATCAAGAGACAGCAGACAGACAAGTTAGAGTCTAGGTTCTTTAGAGATTGATTTATAGGATATCCTAAAGAATCGTTAGGATATTATTTCTATCTTTTGAAAGACCATAATATGATTATGAGTCGACATGCTATTTTTCTTGAAAAATAGTTTATTCAAGATGGTGGCATCGAGAGACAAATTAGGCTCAAGGAGAAAGTCTTTCAAGAGTAACGAGCTAAGGAACCTGAGGAGTCCAATCATATAGAACCAGTCCATACACTACCTCCTCCACCTTGAAAATCAATTAGGATTTTCCATCCTCCTAAAAGATATTTAGGTACTATTTTAGAGGATGTTGAGAAAATATTTCTCATGAAAAATGGGGTTCATGGTGATGATCTCAAGACCAATGATGAGGCGATATCAGATATTAACTCCAAGAAGTAGTTAGAGGTTCGTAATAGCTCCCTAAAAAGGTATGAAGGAAAATCCTGATTTCCCGGTCCAGGTTCGTTCAGATCTGATTCAGATCAAGAGATATATTTCAAAAATTTTTCTCTTGATCTCAATCAGATCTTGATATGTTTCAGATCTGATTCTTATTATTTTAATAAAATAAAATAAAATAAGATAAATTAAATCAAATTTAATTTACCTGATTTGGGTAATCCTATTACCCTGTAGATGATCCTGATTGCAGCGGAAGGTTCTGGATCTTAGCCACGCAAGCGCCTGGCCTCTACCGGTATCCACTCGGGTTGGATCTGGAGATCCTCTTCTTCTCTATCACACCTCCAAAAATCAGATCTGGATCTGATCTGGAGGATCTTCAAAACTCTTTTGAAGATCTGCAGTCGTCCTTTTGCAGCAGCGCAGCCTTCTTGCTTTTGATCGCCTTTCCTTGATCTGAATCGCACCAACCAAGTCCAAAACTCCTTTTGGACGTGGAGAGCAAGGGGAGAAGAGACTATGGCATGGAGAAGGAGGGGAGAGGCAGCCTTGGGGCGTGGGGTTTCTCAATTGAATTGCATCTTAGAATTAGGAGTTGGGCGCAGGGTCTTATTTATAGACCTAAGCTTGTGATCCAACTCCTCTTCCTCTCAACCAATCACAACCCTTTGTGAAATCAGATCTAAATCTGATTGGTTGGGAATAGAGACCCCTGGATTCCTCCTTAGAGGGCGCCTAAGACCAGTCAAACTGGATTCTTAGTAGAACTCTGATTGGAATCCAAAAGGGAGGTGGAGTCCTTGTCCAACAAGGACTCCTAGGCGCCTCCTACTTGGGCTCACGCCACCCTTGGCGTGCGCCCTTCTCCTTGCCAGTTCTGGCAGGGGGACAGGCCCCCACCAGCTCTCCAATAGGTGCATGACATGTGGTCAAAAGTCAAAGTGTCAATGGTCAACGTTTGACCAGTCAAAGGTAGACTTTTGACCAAAGTCAAAGAACAAGAAATGGCAGGTGACCAAAAATGGCAGGTAATGTCTTACAAATAAGACAACCTTTTCTGACTTGGACAACCTCCAGTCAGACCATATGAAGGCCTCTGATTGAGCACAAACTCCTTTGGCTCAGTCAGGACAACTTATTTATGATAGTAAAAGAAGAACGTTAGGTTCAATCGAGTGCTAGCACGATTTCCTTGAACCTAATTGAATCTCATTCAGATCAATTGAACTAGATCAGTTCAATTGATGATCACCAGATTCAAACCCTTGTTTGTGTGACCCAGTTAGGTTCAGTTCTGTATGGTAATGGGATATGTCATGATCTCTATCATCGACATCATCGAAACTCCTTTCGATGGATCAGAACTCTTCTGATTCGAACAGCTAGAATGATCGATCATCTAAATCATTCTAATTGCTCCCAAAATCCACCAGTGACACCTAGCAGTATATGGTGGCAACCCATCAGAGCTGAATGCGAACCTCTTGGTGCAGCTACCTGTGTGATTAAGTTCTTCTATCTTGAGCCCCGATCAGATTAGGGTTAAGGTGAACTCGTCAAACCCTAGTCTCTGTCATATGATGTAATCATTCGATTCGAGTCCAATGTGAAAATCTAAATAGAAACTCTTTCTATTATTTCACTCTACCATGGCCATGGGATTTCTGGACTTGATTCTCATGATCATCATAGGGCTACTCCTCTACCACCGAGGTAGATAGATTCCATCTTGATGCAATCCAGTTCCTACAATGAACATGTCATAGCCAACATACACCTCAGGGTTCCATATGGCTAGGAGACCGAGTAATGGTGTAGTCAAACTATAACACCCTCAAGGTGAACTGCCGATGCATCTCAGGTCAAAGAACCAGACACACTACTGCAGCATCGAGTCAGTCATTGACGAGAAGGTAGACTTCCCTAATGACTACTCGAGGTGGTCACGCTCAGTGCCCTCGTTCTCTAACGAGTACCTGTACTCTCGCTCCGGTGTCTCCACACCGTAGACTCAAGACTCATCTACTAAAGAGAAGCGATCGTACACCAACCTTCCGGATCAATCACCATCCTCGTGATGATCCTATGGTCGGGAGCTGTTTATGAGTTAATAATGATTATTCATGTCTTAAATTTTCAACTCTTGAAAATATGAATTATCATTACCATTAACTCAAAGGATGTATCACAGACACTAAATACACATATGTGATAGAAAATAACCCATTTCATTAATTATAGTCAAAATTATAATTTTGCCCCTAGAAGTGTATTACAAGTGTCAGCCAATTCTGGCTTCTAGGGCACATATATCTAACAATCTCCCACTTGTCCTAAAGCCAATTGGCTACAAGTCTAAGTCCCATCTTCTCAAGGTGGGCTTCGATCTTCTGCTGGCCCAACGGCTTTGTAAGTGGGTCTGCCACATTATCTGCGGAGTTGACTCTCTTGACCTCAACGTAACCTTTTTCAAGGTAATCGCGGATGAGATGGTATCACCGTTTGCTTGGAACTCTTCCAGCACAAACAGTCTGCCAGATGTCGACTTTCGATCATCTATATCGGACATGAAGTCCGAGTCTGTGTATCCCTGGACTTGGAGTTCTCCGTTACCAAAGACCAACATCATATCCTTAGTTCTTCTCAAGTACTTAAGGATACATTTCACAGAAGTCCAGTGTTCTTCACCTGGATTTGACTGATATCTGCTTGTGACACTCACAGCATGGGCTATATCAGGTCGTGTACATAGCATGGCATACATGAGGCTCCCTATTGCAGAAGCATAAGGGATCTTGCTCATGCGTTCTATTTCCTCAGGTGTGCTGGGGCACATCTTCTTGGAAAGATGAATACCATGTCTGAAGGGTATTAATCCCCTCTTAGAGTTTTCCATACTAAACCTCTTTAGTACTTCCTCTATGTACATCTTCTGTGAAAGTCCTAGCATCCTATTCGGTCTATCCCTATAGACCTTAATTCCTAGAATAAAGGATGCTTCACCTAGGTCTTTCATGGAGAATTCCTTGGACAACCACATCTTGACTGATGTCAACATGGGAATATCATTCCCAATAAGGAGGATGTCATCCACGTACAATACGAGGAAGACAACAGCGCTCCCACTGACCCTTTTGAAAACACATGGTTCCTCTTCATTTTTGATGAAACCAAACTTTTTGATCACATCATTGAAACGAGTGTTCCAGCTCCGAGATGCTTGCTTAAGTCCATATATGGACCTTTGCAGCTTGCAAACCTTGTGATCAGTATCACTGGATGTGAAACCTAGCGGCTGTTCCATATAGATATCTTCCTCAAGATATCCATTTAGGAATGCCGTTTTCACGTCCATTTGCCATATTTCATAATCGAAATAGGCTGCAACAGCAAGCAATGTGCGGATGGATTTTAGCATAGCTACTGGGGAAAAGGTATCCTGATAGTCAATGCCTTCACGTTGACTATAACCTTTTGCCACCAAGTCTAGCCTTGAATGTCTCCACATTCCCATCTGCACCAATCTTTCTCTTGAAGATCCATTTACACCCAATAGGTACTATACCTTCTGGTGGATCTACCAAGGTCCAGACTTGGTTTGAGTGCATCGAGTCAATTTCTGACTTGCATTGCCTCTAGCCATTTCTCGGAGTCGATATCTGATATCGCCTCGTTGTAGGTTTTGGGATCATCACCATGAGCACCATTACCTATGAGGAACATTTCCTCTACATCCTCTGAAATAATACCTAAGTATCTTTCAGGGGGACGGGAAACTCTTTCCGATCTACGAGGTGGAGGAGGTAGTGTTCTTATTGGCTCAACCTGATTTGGTTCCACTTGGTCCTTAGCTCGTTCTGCTTGTGAGACTTTCTCATCAAGCTTAATCTGCTTTCCAATGCCGCTATCTTGAATAAACTATTTTTCAAGAAATATGGCATGTCGACTCACAATCACATTGTGGTCTTCTGGAATGTAGAAATAGTATCCTAATGACTCTTTAGGATATCCTATGAATCGAGCTCTAAAGGACCTAAACTCTAACTTGTCCGCTTGTTGTCTTTTGACATGAGCCGGACAACCCCAAATTCTGAGATGACTCAGACTTGGTTTCTTACCGTGCCATATCTCATACGGTGTGGTAGGAACGGTTTTAGAGGGAACCCTATTCAGTAGATAGATTGAAGTTAACAATGAAGTGTCCCCAAAGAAAATCAGGGAGGTCTGTGAAGCTCATCATGGATCGAACCATATCCAATAGAGTCCGATTTCTCCGTTCTGAAACCCCGTTGAGTTGAGGTGTTCCTGGTGGAGTCCATTGAGAGACTATGCCATTATCCTTGAGATAGTCTAGGAATTCCCGGCTAAGGTATTCACCTCCTCGATCTGATCGAAGAACCTTAATGGGTTTTCCAGTTTGTTTTTCTACTTCATGTCTGAATTCTTTGAACTTTTCAAAAGGCTTCAGACTTATGTCTCATAAGATACACATACCCATACCTAGACAGATCATCGGTAAAGGTAATGAAGTAGACAAAATTGCCTCTAGCCGGCACATCAAATGGGCCGCACACATCAGTATGTACTAGGGCAAGGAGATCTGTGGCCCTCTCCCCATGTCCAACAAAAGGGAGTTTAGTCATTTTGCCTTGAAGACAAGATTCACAAGTTGGATATGACTCAAAAGTCAATGGACTCAATAGCCCATTTTTCTCCAATTTGTTGATCCTATCTTCTGCTATATGACCTA